>JAODUO010000341.1:110000-317500 GCA_025642075.2 Ridgeia piscesae
CAGTGAAACCGTACCAGTTCTGACCCAGTACGACTCGTGTCAAACTCGTTCAAAACTCGTGACAACAGGCAGAACACGTATATTAACATGATACACATGAAAACACATACTGGTGAAGCGGTACCAATTATGAACCAGTACGACACATGCAATCTGGTTTAGAAATGGTTCCTTGTTTGCTGGGCTTTATTTTAAATTATTAATGTTTGAAAATTGCATTACGTGGTTTCAGTGTGTTCTAGAATTACGTTGCACTGTAATGACATGACGCAACAAACTGTTAACATCTAGCAGAAACCATGCACAGGCCATATGAAATATTGAGCCCTTCATCTTTTCCCCCAGACAATTTTTTAAGGCTAAAACCATGAACCATCCCGAGGCTGGTCGACTCACTAGGTCACATGCAAACATTTTGCTCAATAAGTGTGAAACTGACAGAGATGTGGGTCCACAGACAGGCAGAGGAACAATGTTGATGTCCATCACTTCAGAGTCTGAGCACAGCATGTCAAGTAGGTTTGTTGGGTGCCTGTAGACTCGGCCCCTATACCAGCCTGCTGGGTCAGTTATGTGAGGCCGGCTCCTGGCATGAGAAGTGACCAAACACTGACCAGTGCAGTCTTCTTACTTCTGTGACAGCAGATCTGTGACAAAGTATGTGCAAATCCTCATTTGATATGATCTCATTAGGCCACCATATGCTCTGTAGAGATCCACATTTGATTTGATTTGATCCCTTTAGGCCACCATATGCTCTGTAGAGATCCTTATTTGATGTGATCCCATTAGGCCACCATATGCTCTGTAGAGATCCACATTTGATTAGATCCCTTTAGGCCACCATACGCTCTGTAGAGATCCACATTTGATGTGATCCCATTAGGCCACCATATGCTCTGTAGAGATCCATATTTGATGTGATCCCATTAGGCCACCATATGCTCTGTAGAGATCCACATTTGATGTGATCCCATTAGGCCACCATATGCTCTGTAGAGATCCTTATTTGATGTGATCCCATTAGGCCACCATACGCTCTGTAGAGATCCTTATTTGATGTGATCCCATTAGGCCACCATATGCTCTGTAGAGATCCTTATTTGATGTGATCCCATTAGGCCACCATAATTATGATGTAAGATCACAAATTACCCATGCGACCAAAGAGTAGAAACAACATTATGCAGGTTGTCTGAATTTCGGTGAGCACATAATTTTTATGTAGTGTGGAGTAGAAATTTTGTTTTTGTGCAGTATGGCATCACAGCTGTCAAATTATGACAGCTGTCAGTTGGTGCATTTCTGTGTATTAATACAGTTGTAATTTTGCTTGGTGATGTAATCAGGGGCAATCCGTGGGTGGTTCAAGCAGAAATGGAGGGGTGTAAGGTTGGAGAGAAGTTTGGGGTATGAAAATGTCATGAATTGTTCACAGAACTTCTGTCTATGGAGGGTAAATATGCTGTGAAATTGTCAGTAACAGATGTCATCAAGTTTAGTAGGAAATGAAGGAAACGTTATAATGGTCACCTATGGAAAATGCAAATGTGGTCCGACTCCATATATGCTCTGTAGAGATCCTCATTTGATACGATCCAGTTAGGCCACAATATGCTCACTATTGATCGCAAGTGGAATCCAGTTTATGAAATATCTCAGCCCAATTGCTGCCATTGTTTTATATACAATAACAAGAGCTGAACTGCTTGATTTGTTGGAAAGATCAGGCTACCATCCTTACCTGTACTCTTTGGGGAATACAATCATGTCAGGGTTTGATTTTCAAGGTAAAACGTTAGGTATCCCAAATGGATTACCAACATATGTGGGTCCGTGATCCATCAAGAAATCTGGTAATCCATAAAATTCATGTAAAATTAAAATATGCAACTATTCAACGATATTTGTTTATTATGCTGATAGAACACAAATTAGTCACAGTTAATGGAATGTTGTTTTCCAAAAAATTACCAAACCTTAGCAAAGGATTGTATTGATGAGACAACAGCTATTGATTTATAATAATCGATCGATACCTTTTGCTAAGGTATTAATATTCTAAATCACTAGCTAGTCTCATCAATACAATCCAAACAACCCCTTGTAAAAAGGTATTACCGGATAAGTGGAATACTTAAACAGTTGCAGACTGCTATAATCTTCACAACCCGATGCCATACATAAATAGGTCATAGCTGTGAATGCTGTTGTTCTGCAATCACATTGCTATTGCAAAATCAACCGCACGAGACAATCCTGTGATTAATATTATAAGTAGTTGTGTATCTTTACTAAACGGTGAAATATAAAGTACTTTTTTTATCTACCACCATCAATGTTTACAATTTATAATGCATGTGCTTGTGGTCAAACCAAAAGTCCTAAAGGAATGTTTTTTGTCAATTTTCTTTGTAAGTAAACACATGCATACTGCAACGGTAGCAAATCAATTTAACTGCAATTGGCAGCGACACCTTCAAAGTAGTTGTTAAGATAAAGAATGGCAGGATTGACAGGTATTAGCAGTAATCCAGCTGGATCCTGTAGCATCGAGTTTGGTAATCTATTGCAGAATCTACGGTGCTCAGAGCAACGGGATAGAACTTTATACTGTACATTATTTGTGAGAACAAGAAACAAATGGAAATATAGATTAATTAAATTTTCCATGGGACTGTTCACAAAACCACCACATCTGAAGTAACAAGAGTGATCTGGTTTGGTTACCATGGTTACTGTTACCATTATGCAAACATTCATATATATATATATATATATATATACGAAATGCTTGTCTTGTCTTACAATTTGCAGTGTATTAAATGTACAGTATGTATATACTGTATATATATACATACATACTGTACATTTAATACACTGCAAATTGTAAGATAAGACAAGCATTTCTTTTTAAGATGTGGCAGTTAATTTAAATAACATTTCATGAGAATACAAATAAGTTCAAATAAACCGAGTTGGCAGGATAGAGAAAGCCAAGAGTCTATCAGAGTAGCTAGCAACAATGTTGATGCCACTGGCACACATGTTGTCATGCTTTTGAATCTGATACACAGTCAGACAGTACCAGCTGTCCTCTTCTGCATTACCAAGTTCCTGTGCAGTGTTCACCTCCAATTAGACCATTGGCTGTAACCGTAAGTCTGAATCAACCAGCTTCAGCAACATCTGAGGCTGGTCACGAACTCAGAAATATTAGTTATGAAATGCGTGTAAAAGAATGTGGTTTAACAACACTAGAAACCAGAAGATTGAGAGGAGATCAGATTGAGGTGTTTAAAATATATTGAATGGGTATGAAAATATTAACATAAATATTTTTTCTTGGTCAATGAAGAGAGAAGGACTAGAGGACATGGAGTTACCTTAGCAAAGAAGCAGTGTAGACTAGATATTAGAACAGTAAACGAATGGAACATCTGATTGTGTAGGTGCTAGTAGTGTTAATATATTTTAAAATAAAATCGACACATACATAAGACTTAGATAGATAGGTTGGACTCTCGATAAGTCCACCTGCCATCTAGAGTTGAATCTCTAGGTGGCAATCTTGTTGAATATTCCACAAGAACCTATTCTGCATTTCCACAACTTCCAGGAAGTGGGCAAACAGGGCAACAGTCAGTGTTTTAATACAAACCTGAACTCATCTGGAGAGAGAACACTGTGTCTGAACAAACGAACCCAACGAATATGTCCTGAGTGGGGGAACTCTCACTCAACGTCTAGTCAAATCAAGTAGACCCATAAAACACAACTGCATGGCTCTATCTTGTGCCGCAGTACCATTCCGTGTGCTGCCTTTAGTGTTTCTTCTACTCAGTACACGGCGTTGGTCGTCTGTCAATAATTTTTGTATGGAGGCAATGCGTTTAGCCTGTCTCTTAACCAGTTCACGTTTCTCGCATTTCAAACGCTGCAATTGTTTTTGCATCAATTCCATCTTCTCCTGCATGGCACACAGTTTCTTTTGAGCTTCTTCCAACTTCTCCTGTGTGGACACAGTTGACACGTCGGTGTCACTGCTGACGCTGGCTGCTGGATTCTCATTGGCTGGGCCAGTGTCAACTGCAACAAAATAATATATAAAACTATAAAATGTTAAGGAATAATTATTGTAAATATATTGCACTAACAGGTACTTGTGAAACACATTTTTGAATACAGTTAGTGGTTATCTTATCGCATGCCAAAGAATTGTTAACAAATAATATTCCACAACCATTCATTTGATTGGATCGATACTCTGTGTTTCAAATAATATTGTAGAAGTTCATCTGCACTGGGCAGATATGTGCGACATACCAGATAAGCAATACACAGACCACTGCTAAGCCTTTAAAAACAGGTTCCTACATTTATTATTGAATATTATCTTCTTATTACTGTAATATATAAATTGATGGCATACTGCCTGCTAAATTGTGTTCAGTTACTTTTTAAATCTTGTACCGAGTAATACTGTTTCCAAATTGAAAGTTTACATTGAGATGGTAAATGAAGCAATAACTTTCAAAACAAACTTTATTGACAATAACCCAAAAACGAGGATGACGTCTTCCAATGGTCGGTCTTGTGTCCTGAGGTAACTCAAGAGCCCGATTCTTGACCTGCAGATCTTGTTGCAGTGTGGCTGTGTGGGGGCAGGAGGTTTCAGATGGAAGGGAGACGTGGAGAGGTTGAGACATCTCCGTGTCATTCCTTCTATACCGTGTCTCTGTCTCGTGAAGTGGATGGTTTGTTTCAAATTTGGCAGTTGCCTGGTGTAGACGCCAAAGTAGAAAGAAAATCTTACCTGGGTTTACTTAGTTTATAATGATAAATGTTGTTCTTTATTCTTCAAGAATGCACTGTTTAGCATGTTTTGTGCCAAGAATACCAGTAGACAGGAAGTACTTACTTTCACTTTCATTTTCCTCCTTTGGCAGAACTGCTTGAGAATACGAATGGTCTGAGGCAACTAGATGGGGGTATCGACATCTAAAAATTCTGTGTCTCTTAGGCACAGGGTTGTCACTGAAGATCGTTGGCACAGCAAATGGCCTGAGTTTGCATTTTCCGTCAACCCTGTGTAACTCGAATTGGTCCTGCTCAAAATGAAACTGAAATAAAATAAATGAAATTATTTGTAATGCGTGAACATTTTACAAGTGGCGTTTACATGTATTGTGTTGCACTTTGCTAAAAAATGATATTTTAACATGATGTATAGCAAATTAATTAATTAATTAGCAAATTAGTAATTACTTGCAGTGGTGGTCAGTCTTCATAAATATCTCTCGAAACAAAGCATCTACTTGTAATTCCATTAAGTTCTCTCAATCAGTTTCCCTCAACTCCCTTAAGCAGACTTCAGATTTCCCCAGGGTTATCCCTGTGTGGATCTCTATGACACAACGTGTTGCTAGGGCTCTGGGCTCCCAGCTTGGTTCTTTACCCATCTTTTCTCCCAATTTATTTATTTTGCCCTTATCCCATGTATGGTACATGAAGGACCAGGGCTTTATGCAGGACCACATTATTGCCAGTCACACATGTTTTGGTGGACACATGGATGTGAACTGTTAAGCCAGTTTACAAACTTTAAAATGTGTCTGATGACCTGAACTGGACTACAAACACACATGTGACACCATTTTCACTCACTTTCAAGGCATAACTAATAATATCTATGGTTTTGGAAAAACCTTTTTTGCTCCTTCATTTTTTTACCCATCCACCCATATTTCTACCCGTTCATATTTGTTTTTCCCCGTCCAAGTGACGGGTGGACGGGTCTCTACATAAAGCTATGTGAAGGACATTAGGTCGATGCTGGGTGGGCTTATCACCAGGGACAGCTGCTACGCCTGATACCCGATAAGACAACAATAATGTTCTCCCCGGTCACTGTGTTTGTGTATTTTTGGTTTCTTCCAACAGTAACATATAAAAATTATATATATAAATTTATTTAAGACATATTGTCTACAACATATGTAACTTGGGACAAAAAGACATAAATTCACCTAAACCAACCTGGAAGACCTAATAATAAATATAGGTCTTAATACACATTTGTTCTATTAAGCGTAATAAAAAATATTAGTTAAACATGCTTCTTTGATAACGACAAAATGGTGGCTCCACCTAGCGGTAACAGTGCAGCTCAACAAATATGGAAAGCGTTCCTTTTCCCATTGAAACAGATAAATACATTCAATAGTGTCACATTTGCAACAAAAACTTGGTATGTTCACTTCCCATATGCCATTAAAATATTTCTAAGAGAACATACATGCAATGTCTACCTGTTAGCGTTATTTCTCGAACTTGCATGTTGACAAATACTGGACTAAGTTTGCATTATTTCTCAAGCTGTTTGAGAAATAACAAACCAATTCAATGTTATTTATCACACAGCTCACAAAATAGCCTGAGTCTTTGCAAGAAGTCACCCTTTCATCCTCGCAAGCCAGGGGCCGCTGCGCTACTGTAGCCCTGGCTGATCATTTCTCCGCAAGTGAGCAAAGTCGAACTGTAAATTAGATTTTGACTTCGCCAATCACTATCGCCCCAATTTGAAGACAGGTACATGACTGGCCTTGGGGTGGGGGATCCCAAGATAATTCACACCCATTCACATCATAAGCAATGCGTGTAATACGAGCAGCATGATATGGCTGAACTCACCCTAAATTATATCACATGACCGGAGCGGAGGCCGACCACACTACCTGTGGGCGATTTAATTGGCTGACGCAAAGAAAGAGGATTTTTTTCACATGGATGTGCAAGGTGTAAGTGAAAGCTTGTACTGATGTAATCAACTGCAGCGACCCCTGGCGCGGGAGGATGCCCCCCCCCCATTTGCCTTGGCTGTTTCCGAGAACGCACCTCGCATAATTTTGAAGACCCTGGCGTTGATGTCCAGTTATCTCGTTTTAGATTGTCTTCCCATAACTTCCTTCGATTCTTGTCAGCAGGAAAACCGTACAATCGGATACCAAGTTCGCTCCGATTAGAACACCCCGCAGCAGAACAGCACGGCATTACGCGCGTCTAGTTCTGCTTGGACCAGGAATGGCGGGCTCTGTCTACGGCGAACCCTAATGGGCGGACCCAGAACGGGCGGACTCCCGGATTGGGCGCGCCACATCACCGTGTTCTGTCGTTTCATGCGTTGTTGATGTGGGCGTTCGTTATTGTTAGCAATTATGTGTATTTTACTAATATTTGAATAATTGTCCAGTGTACGTTCCAGTTATTAAGTTGTATTATGCTATCACTAACATATCGTTGTACAGTGTGTGTAAACAAGAGAAACAGTACACGTGTAGTTTCGCTCGGTTGCGTAACTTCGCCTAGTAGACAAGTATGTTTTGTTTATTTAACCCTTACGTAGTGTCACTATTTAAAGCCGTCAGATGGCATCACTGTTATGGATAATTTAACAGGTTTACATATACAGTAGTCCCCCTCTTCAGCGGACACTACTGGTTCCAAGCAAAAGTGTCCCTACATTGGGGGTGTCCCCTCATCAGGGGGACAGATATTCCGGGATGGGCGGTGTCAGTTATGTGCATAATGTAGTGAACTTGAATAATAACCCTCAAATGCCATACACTATACATATCTGCATGCATTGTTCTACAACTGTTTAATGGAAGTTATACACTGTATAGTAATAATTATAAATTAATATAAGTTATATAGTATGTGTATTTTTGATAACGAAACAAATTTATAAAACATCTACACACAAAACAAATATTAGAAGAAAAAATAGATGAAAAATTTACAATGAAAAATTTTCATTTCTATTTATTTTGTGTGACATGTTCCATGTTTACTTTTGAATCGTTTTTTTTATAATATAGTATTATCTGTAGACACAAAAGTAGATGTAATTAAACGTGGATATATATTTAATATTATAATGTATCTATATTTTATATAATACTGCCAATGTTTTGATGATAACATCGGCCTTCATGAATAAAAAGATGCAATCAATAAACATATGTTATTTTCAAGATATTATGTTTCCCAAGAAGCGTATCTAAAAAGCCTTTATATTGTACCATACAGTGTTATTACATAATTGAAAATATGGTTCAAATGAAGTTATACGTGTTACATAAATACTAATTACACATAAACAATTTGTCAATTAATTTTATGCAGTAAGTTACTAATCGGTCCCGTTGGGTGGCTGATCAACCCGCTTGTTGACATTTTGCATGCAATAACAATTATCAAATACAATTGAAAAATAGACACCAGTGTCAGCGAATTACACAATATTTATTAATATTAGTATGTTGTCGACCCTGTAACACCAAATTAACGAAGACATATCAAATTGAAATGTTAGTAGTTACGCTACTATTTGCATTGCTTCACCTTTGACGTAAGTCGTAACCACGTTAAAGAGTTCTCTCAATTGCTTGCCGGCACAGTTGCCGCAATCTACAACAGCTCACTTCGAGAGGGGCATGTTCCCCGTATCTGCATGGCGTGCTGCATACGTCAGCCCCCTTCCGAAAAAGAAACCGCCAAAACATATCGAAACAGACACAGCCGTCATTGCACACAGCCGTCTTACCCTCAGACTGGCGCATTGCAAATTAACGGGTCAGCCGTCTTCAAAAAAGGAGATAAACACATACCAGAAAACTGTCGTCCCATCTCCCTTACATCTGTTCCATGTAAAATCCTTGAACACATCATCTACCGCCACCTTATGACTTACCTTGAAAAACACAACATCCTAACAGACCTTAACCACGGCTTCAGAGCAGGCTTCTCATGTGAAACATAACTTCTAACCACCATGCATGACCTTTCTATTCATTCGACACCGGAACCCAGACAGACATGGCAGTGTTAAATTTTAGCAAGGCATTTGACACCGTTCCCCACTCAAAACTCCTTACAAAATTAGCCCATTGTGGAATCGGAGGCACAATACTTGAATGGCTAAAAAATTCCTGACTGGAAGAACAATGAAAGTCGTACTCGATGGTAAAACTAACATGTCGAGAGAAATACCCGTTGACTCTGCCGTCCACAAGGTACAGTCTTAGGCCCTTTGCTCTTCCTGTGTCACATAAATGACTTACCAACATTTGTCAAATCTCAAGACGATTGCCTATTATACAGGAAAATACAGACATTCAACGACCATATTTTGCTACAGAAGGACTTAACACAACTTGGGAAGTGGACATATAATACTTGGGGGATGAATTTTAATACAAACAAATGTCACATCCTAAGCATAAAAAACAAAACACAATTCTTCTGTAGCCTAAATAATGAAACTCTGGAATATGTAACTACCAACCCCTACCTTGGCATCACCATATCTAATGACTTAAAGTGGCACTCACACATTTCTACAATAACCAAAAAAGCAAATAGCACACTTGGCTTCCTAAGACGAAATATACGCAAATGTCCAATTAACGGCAAACGGACGGCATGCATTGCCCTTGTGCGCGCTGTCTTAGAATACGGAGCCATAGTGTGGGACCCATACCATCGGGGGGACATAGACAAATTAGAAAAAAATCCAACACCGTGCAGCTCGCTTCATCACTGGAGACTACCGCTCTAGACACCCAGGATCTATCACAACCATGCTCACCAACCTTAACCTCGACACATTAGACGATAGACGACGCGACCAAAGACTAAGATTTATGTACCGAACTGTTAGATGATTTATCCCAGCCCTCCCCACTGAAACATTCTTCCGGCCTCAAAAAACAAACAAAAGACACATTAAGCCTTAGCACTTCCCAGACCATGTATCCTCAAATTTTGTCCCAACAACTAACAACCAAAAACACCAGATGTTTTATAGTGCCTACAGCCCACACTGAACAATTTAAGAATTATTTTTTTGAAAAACAATAGCCGACTGGAACCAACTTAACAAGTCGCAGGTCCAGGTTGAAACCATATAACTGATTTCAGTCGTCTGATCTGCGGCTCAAACACTCAATAACATACGCACCCCCCCCCGTTGTATATAATAGCAAATATTGACTTCTTACGACATATCCCATTCAAATTCAGACCTTAGACCAATCTCCTTGACTGCTGTGGTGGGTAGACAAATGGAAGAGTTTGTTGTTAAATGGGTCTGGGACATCGTTCAAGACAGAGTTGGCCCAAACCAATACGGCTCCATTAAGAAGTCATCCACTACACATGCCCTCGTTTACCTGTTATATCAGTGTTATACAAGCACAGATGCATCGAAACAGTATGCCAGGATACTATTGCTTGACTTCTCTAAGGCATTTGACCTAATCAATCATAACATTCTTCTTCAAAAACTTGCAAGTTTTGGTCTCCCGAATATTTTAATGAAGTGGATCGCCAGTTTCCTTACCGAAAGAACCCAACAAGTTAAGCTGTGCAACACACAATCCGACTGGAATTACATCCATGGAGGAGTGCCACAAGGCACAAAGCTAGGCCCCGTACTTTTCGTCCTCGTGATAAATGATCTACAAACAAAGTGCGACTCCTACAAATATGTTGATGACACGTGCATCGTTTATACTGGATCAGACTCCCAACGCCAAATCTCCAGGAAGCAGCCGATGCAGCGTATCTGTGGACAATCCAAAATGACATGAAAATCAACAAACGTAGGACAAAAGAGCTTCTTATTGATTTCTCTAAAACAAGGACAAACTTCCCAACCATACGCATCGACGGAACAGACACTCAGCGAGTAACCGAGGCGAAGATACTTGGCATTACCATCACCAGCAACCTGACCTGGGACGTACACGTTGATGAAATAACACGAAAAGCAGGCAAGAGGCTGTTTCTACTGCTACAACTCAAACGATCAAGCATTCCCGCTGAAGACCTTCTGGCGGTATATACAATGGTGGTCCGGCCTACTCTGGAATACGCATGTCCAGCATGGTCGACCTCACTCACATTGGGTCTCCAAAGTGATATGGAGCGTGTACAAAGACGTGCTATGAACATCATATACCCGAACACTCCCTATATCGAAGCATTAGCGAATGCACAGCTGACTTCTCTGAAACAAAGACGTGCGCAGTTATGTGAACATTTCTTCACACAAATCGAACAGCCGCAGCACAAACTGCATAAACTACTACCAAAACCAAGCACTACAACACACAATACACGATGCCGTACTCAATACTCTTTACCCAGAGTAAAAACCAACAGGACCATGAACGGTTTCATTAACTGGTGTCTGTTGAACCAAAAGAACTCACAGTGACTCAGTAAAAAACTTTCGTGCATACTGATATGGATATGTGTAAAATATTGTAAAGCTTTAATTTATTTTTTAGATCTATTTATTTTAATGTTTTAAACTATTTATTAATAAGTTTAGTAAAATACACTGACTTGTCGGCGTGACATTTTAACATAAAATATGTTTTAATGTCTTAAATTATTTTAATTAGTTTTATAGATACATATCGTATATTCTCTACATTATAATTTATATTTACGCTAATGTCTTAAATTATATATTATTTGAATCTATTTTAACAAATATACCTTGCATGTTTTATGTACCCATTTCAATCTTTTTGATTGCCCAGAGAGACTGAAATAAACTATTATTATAATAGCGAGTTTACGGTAATCGAAGTTGTCGAGTTGCCGTCCATCAAGATTTGCGCGTTTCTTTGTGAATTTTCGTCGTTAGAGGAATACAAGTTTTTTTTGTAATGTAGTGTATGCATATATATATATATATATATATATATATATATATATATATATATATATATATATATATATATATATATATATATGTAAGAAATTGAGAGAGTTGCGGTCGTTTTCGTGGTGAGGTCAGAAAGTAACAGATAATAATACGCACGCACAGTTCACGCTATCCAAGACGACTTAACTACGTCATTTTATTTATAAAATGGCGTAGTCTATAGACTTTCTATGGCTATACGTTCTACATTTTTTACCTGGTAAACCACTGACGTTAAAAATATGAAAGTTTATTACATTTTATTAACTCGGTTAACCCCATACGATCAAAACATTGACTTTTGTTTCCCTTTAATTAAGTAAACCACTCACGCAATCAGCCGCAGCGACCCCTGGCGCGCAAGGAAGGGTTCTCTCCGGGTATGGTCCCCCTTTTAGGATCGGCCCTCGTGACAGTGTAGCGTAAACTAGTAACTAGCCGTGACTAGACTACGAGTCTACGTAGTCGATTTTTCGTGATTAAACAGGGCATCACTTTGATAATGCCAGGTGGAGGCAGACCGTTTAAAGATGACCCGACTTCTTACAAGCGAACGGGAATTCCTTGGTAAATTTAAACAAACGAGTTACCCTAGGTGTTGGGGGCGATAATATGTGTTATAGACATGGTAGCCTGTCACGCAGTCTCAGCCTCTCGGGGGAACTGTCAGATTCTACAAAATCGAATACAGTATGCATCAATATAGCCAGCGCATAAATGTCCTGTAATAATTTATCTGTGAATTATTATAATTATTAACTATAAAAACTAGTGTTTAATATGTGTAACGCCTTGGGGACTGCTGTAGTCTTGTCAAATAAAGAAATATAGGTGTTTTATAACTTTCAATATTTTAAACGAAGTGGCTATAGCTCCAGACCCGTAACTTCTAAGCCATCCATTGGACACTTTTCCGCACTGTATGTACATGTACAGTAAGCGTGAACACATGTATGGGCACATATACATCGCAGCATACATGTGCTTGCTGGCAGCCATCTTCATTTCGATAGGCTCATGTAACGATCATGTTACGGAAAGTCGCTGTCAGTGATGCGTTTAGTACTTTTTTATTTATATGTTTCTATGTACGTATGAACTAAAAAAACAGGACAACAAAGTCCAACTGACACGACGGCACACGCGGTCACAGCAGGGCGCCTAAGCAAGTCAAAGGCACACATCATCAAATGATTTATAATATCAGCATTTTAAAATTATATATTAAAACGTATACGCCAAACACTTTTTAAATAGTAGATTCATTCGACAGTTACTCTATGCCAGCAGAACTATAGTAGATTTGTTTGGCCTCCAGCACTCTGTCGGAGCTAGAGTCATTCTCCGGTAGGAGGCACTGTTGTACTGGTAAGTTCCCACTGCACATGTGCAGATGAAGTGCTGGAGTTATAGCTACTTTAACGTATGTCCAGGTTCGGACCAATAGCAACATTTGATTTGGCTTATTTTAAATTAAAACCAGATGTCTGAGTCTCAGATAAAACTATTAAAAGGCAACATTTATTCTGTGTTGTCTAATCTGTGGTTAGCCACGATTAGACAAAACAGGATTAGCTTGTGCTCCTTATTAAGAAATGCACAGAAGACATGACACACTGACAAATGAGAGTAGGTAAAGGGTAGTTTGTGTGGTTTTATGTAGGTTAGATAATATGCCAACATTTTAAACATGGGTGTAATTAATTGTTTACAGTGGCAACCCTCAGAGATACCAGAGTAGGGGTGTCATCAGAATGGCACCGGACGGAACACCCTTCCGTGACCAGTGCACTGAGACACCCCTGGAAGACATCGAGACAGAGGGAGAGAGACAGTTGAAGGAACTACTCAAGAAACAACTTGACACAAACGTCACATTGCATGAGTGAGTATTACTTCACTTCAGATATTTAGAACTAATGCTGTAGATATGATAAATTTTGCAAGTTCTTTGTTAATGGTATACAATATATTTATATGTAATATACTTATATACATATAGACACACATATTTATTATTCTATAGAAAGATTGTGTGATTTGTTATAAGTGTGGGTGTTTTTGTATGTAATAAAATAATGCTATACAATACAATATGATATAATACAATAAAACTTCATTGTCGCGGAATGGAAATTCATATGCAGCTTTCATAAAAAAATACATATAAATACATTATTACAACAGTATCTAAACATTAATCATGGTAAAATAAAAAATATCTATATTATAATAATTATAATTGTGATCGTCACATCATGAATATCTGTGGGATATGACTGCATTAGTTTTATATACTTTTCTTTACAATAAATAACAACAACATTGTTGGTTCATTTATGGGGGTGCATATTTATAGTTAGTGATAGTAATTATAGTTATAGTTAACAGTACACATTTTTAATGTGATTGTTACATAAATAACTAACAGTCAGAATATCTGAGCGAACAATTTTAATTATGTAACTATTATAATATTTTAATTATATAATATTAATCATTGCTATTTGTATTGTTTCTGGTCTGACATGTACTATCTCAAAAGTACTATTAATAATTGCAGAGAGCTGAAAAAGAAGAAAGAGTTCACCAGTGGAGCTGTCTTCAAGCCGCTGCAGGCAGAGGTCATGGGTCAGATGACTTTGGGCGACTACCAGGGTGTCGTCAGTCGTGACCGCCAGGTGGAAGAGTTGCGATTGGTCGGACTGACGGATGATGAAATTCAGCTGAAGTTGTCTCAGGACAATGATTCTGTTAATGCAACAGTAGGTGACGATGATAAAGTTTGTTGCTTTTTCTCTAACATGTTCTGGTTTAGTTGGCATTATAATGGACGTCAGTGTTGTTTTGTGAAAATGTTTTAAGGAAATGAATAATAAATAACGACATAGACAGCCACCACGAGTCGCTTACGATCTACTAAGTAGTAAGTACTATTCTAAAGATTGGGTGTTTTTTATTCTGCCGGAATGGTCATATTTGAGCCAGTCATGGACCTTTTAAACTTAAAATACAACATATTGTATTTTATGTTGTCTACGGTATCTTGAAATGGGTAGACATATGCAAGAAAAAAACTATTTTCTTGTTAAAAGTGTAATAATATATGATTGTACTGCATGATGAAGCCTCATGTCAGTAAGCTGCTTGTGGCAAGTCAACACAAAACCTTTTATATCTTCTCTCCACAGTCAGCAAAACGGAAAAGATATGGCGTCGATGCTACACTTCACAAATCCAGATTGGAAGAAATTGACAGAAAAATCAACGCAAAACTAGTTCAGCTTGCAAAACCTGACACATTCTCTGGTATGAAAGAGCTAAGTAGACAAGAAATGGACTTGGAACAAGCGATATCGCGCGACCGCGATAAGTCAAAGTTACTCGGATGTTTATTGACCGAGAGAAAGCCAAGCACAACTGTCAGTGATCCGAACCATCCCATAAACCACCTGGATGATATAGTACAGGAAGTGATGACTAGAAAGAGAAAAGGGGGAAAGAGTGCAGCAGTTCGACATGACATCGATGAAAGTGACACTGGTTCTGCAGACAAACATGCAGTTGTCGCAACTTGTGCGGAGAGAAAAGATTGTAATACTAATCTGACGGAGAATGTCCCAGAAATGTCAACTTGTGAAGAAAAGAACGCTGTTGTTTTGGACTGCTACAAATCAAACCCTTGGGTGGTTGTTGAATCTGTCTCTGACCGCATGGCTGCAGTTTCATCTTTGTTAAACCCACAGAAAGCCGTGGCGTCAGAGAGTGGACAGAAAGTGGTTGTGTCTATTCCTGTGGACGAGATTGAGAGAGCGAGACTCAGTCCACAGGAAATTAAGACAATTCCTAAATTCAGGAATTATGAGCCAGGGGAACCAACCAAGGTATTTGTATGTTTAAAATTAAACATTATTTCAAATGTACTTTTTTCTCATTACAGTACCATGTATATTGGGAACAGGACCAAAGTTAATAAGACTTCTGTAATTTTCAGTTATTAACTGTTGGTTTTCTCTATCTCTACGTAATTTTATGTCAACTTCATTACACTGTGAAATTGTAGCATCCTTGAATATAAATATCTGTTCTGTTACAAGGACATTTTCTGAATTTGGGGAGATCATGGTTCAAATACTCTTTCTGTCATTTGAAAGATTGGAAAAGTTTCTGTAGCTCGATTTGATTGATGTTCCTTTTTATTGTTTTTAGTAAAAAGCCATGCTCGTGCTTTTTATATGTTGTGCTTGCTTTTTATATACCTAGTTGTACAAGGAATATATTCTCTAAGAACTTTTGAGTGGTAAAACATTATATTATCATATCATATAAAAAGCAAGAGTATGGCTTTTTATTTAAAGCAATAAAAAGGAACATGATGGTTGTCAGTGTTTAGAGTAACAATGCATCCGAAAGCATCAACCTGCCTGGGTTAATTTGATTAATGCATTACTGTGTTTCTGAACATGTTCGTTGTATTTTGTTGTTAGTGCAGTGTTACAGTATTGTTTCTTTATGACATGACCCCTACAGACTCTCTACATCAAGAACCTGTCGCCTCGAGTCTGTGAGTCGGATCTGTTGTCTCTTTTCATCCGCTTCCAAACACCTTCCAAGCCAAAGATCATCTACAAGTTGATGACAGGAAGAATGAAGGGACAAGCCTTCATCTCATTCCCTGGTACAGTGCACTTGTGACGTGTAAATACACCTTATGCAGGACATGAAAACCTTAAACAGTGTCAAGGGTCATTAGTAACAATTAACCAGAGGAAACCCAGGAGTGTTCTAGATAGCTTGTATATGTCTGGATTTCTAACCGTTCTAAATTTACAAATAAAATGGCAGCTTTCAGTTCACCACCTGTGGAAAACAAGTGGTGAACCACTTGCGTACACTGCAGAATTTTTTTTCAAAAGATCATGATTTTAAGAATCTGGAAAAAGAATTTTACACTTGCCCAATTTCAAAAACATTCACTCTTGCTGTCGTGAGATTCACGTTCATCAACTCTCGCTCCTGATTATTATTGATATGTTATTGTTAGTGCAGAATCTTTCTTGAATCTGTGAAGTTGATGCACTCCAAATGCTGTTTTAAAGAATTATATTGCGTCAGTCACACAAAAGTAACAAAATTATGCTTCAACACATTATACTCCTGACTGCAATACTATATGAATGACAATATAAAACTTACCTAGCAAGAATCTATTTCGAAAGTATCATAAGGAAATTAGTTTCTTGGATGAGATCAGTACCTTTGATACAGCTGTATAAAAATACTGTGCTGTTTTATTGGTTTGGTATCTTTTAATATTTGTTTACGCCTTTTTCAAAGTTTAGTTTTACTTTAATACTGGCAATAATATGAAGTTACAAAATAAAATAATTATGTTTTTTATTTAAAGTTACCAAATAAAATAACAGGGGTTCATAATTGTTTTTTAATCAATGAAATGAGGAGAATATTGTAGTCATATGAAATGTAAGGTTAATGTGTTGCAGACCATGAGACAGCCCATGATGCCCTGCGTTTGGTCCACGGCTACCAGCTGAAGGGTCGGCCCATGGTGGTGCAATTTGGGAAGAAAACTACAGACATGACCCAGGCTGATGCACAAGATGGACAGACTGGCGAGAGGGCTTGTGACAAGTCATAGTGGTTGTGGTGTTATGTACATTGTATTTATTTATTAAAACACATCACACAGTGTTGACACAATATGGATGTGGTGAAGCTGCCCTGATCTATAGGTAACATTTCTTGACTGGAATGAACAATGATTATGATGGAGAAACAGGCAAGTGGGTGTTATTGTACTGCCAAAATACTATTACCAGGGTAACTGTTTTGTCTCAAGGTTACACGTCTAATGATCCAGTGAAAACACTTCATACGTGAAGATTTGTAGGTTGTTATGTTATTGTTGTAAAATTGGCATTACACTTGTCTATTTTCAACGAACAAGACATTAAAACATCCTATATGATCATATTGATATTGTGTTTATCATATTTATAATGCATTCTCAGACTATTTAATTAAAATGAGAATCATTATGTATTCCATTACTACAAATTAATACATCATCTGTAATAAACAAATCTGTCTACAAGTTGTACAATGTTTAAAATGTGCAGAAATGCAGATGTATTCTGTTGTGTAACTGTACTGATTTGCGTTCCTGGGATCTTTCAAATAATTTCAGTCACATGACTGTGCCAAGTCATATAGCTTCAGTCATGTCTATGCAGAGTCGAGTCGTTGCGTCCAATCATATGGCTTCCACTTTTCGGCAAATGCAAGGACCTTCTTTCTTTGGTCTTCAAAGTTTTCTTTCTGATGTTTGCGCCACATCGTAGGTTCCAGATCCAACATCCCGCCCACGATCTCCTACAAACCAAGACACATCGTGGGTTCCAGATCCAACATTCCGCCCACAATCTCCTACAAACCAAGACACATCATGGGTTCCAGATCCAACATCGCGCCCACAATCTCCTACAAACCAAGACACATCATGGGTTCCAGATCCAACATCCCGCCCACGATCTCCTACAAACCAAGACACATCATGGGTTCCAGATCCAACATCGCGCCCACAATCTCCTACAAACCAAGACACATCGTGGGTTCCAGATCCAACATTCCGCCCACAATCTCCTACAAACCAAGACACATCGTGGGTTCCAGATCCAACATTCCGCCCACGATCTCCTACAAACCAAGACACATCGTGGGTTCCAGATCCAACATTCCGCCCACGATCTCCTACAAACCAAGACACATCGTGGGTTCCAGATCCAACATCCCGCCCACGATCTCCTACAAACCAAGACACATCGTGGGTTCCAGATCCAACATTCCGCCCACAATCTCCTACAAACCAAGACACATCGTGGGTTCCAGATCCAACATTCCGCCCACAATCTCCTTTGGTTCCGGGATCCAAATAATTTCCCCGTCACATGACTGTGCCAATCCAAAATCGCTTCAGTCTGTCTAACCAAAAACATCGAGGTTCCGTCCAACATATCGCCCACATCTCCACAAATGCAAGGGCCATTTTTTCTTTGATCCAAATTTTTTCTGACGTTTAAAACCGACCCCATCGTAGGTTCCAGATCCAACATCCCGCCCACGATCTCCTACAAACCAAGACACATCGTGGGTTCCAGATCCAACATCCCGCCCACGATCTCCTACAAACCAAGACACATCGTAGGTTCCAGATCCAACATTCCGCCCACGATCTCCTACAAACCAAGACACATCGTAGGTTCCAGATCCAACATCCCGCCCACGATCTACAAACCAAGACACATCGTAGGTTCCAGATCCAACATTCCGCCCACGATCTCCTACAAATCAAGACGCATCGTGGGTTCCAGATCCAACATCCCGTCCACGATCTCCTACAAACCAAGACACATCGTGGGTTCCAGATCCAACATCCCGCCCACGATCTCCTACAAACCAAGACACATCGTGGGTTCCAGATCCAACATTCCGCCCACGATCTCCTACAAACCAAGTCACATCATGGGTTCCAGATCCAACATTCCGCCCACAATCTCCTACAAACCAAGACACATCGTAGGTTCCAGATCCAACATTCCGCCCACGATCTCCTAAAAAAAAAACCCAAGACACATCGTAGGTTCCAGATCCAACATCCCGCCCACGATCTACAAACCAAGACACATCGTAGGTTCCAGATCCAACATTCCGCCCACAATCTCCTACAAACCAAGACACATCGTGGGTTCCAGATCCAACATCCCGCCCACGATCTCCTACAAACCAAGACACATCGTGGGTTCCAGATCCAACATTCCGCCCACAATCTCCTACAAACCAAGACACATCGTAGGTTCCAGATCCAACATTCCGCCCACAATCTCCTACAAACCAAGACACATCGTGGGTTCCAGATCCAACATCCCGCCCACGATCTCCTACAAACCAAGACACATCGTAGGTTCCAGATCCAACATCCCACCCATGATCTCCTACAAACCAAGTCACATCATGGGTTCCAGATCCAACATCCCACCCATGATCTCCTACAAACCAAGTCACATCGCAGGTTCCAGATCCAACATCCCCCCAATCTCCTACAAACCAAGTAACATCATAGGGGTTTCCCGATCCAACATTTCCCCCACGATCTCCTACAAACCAAGACACATCGCAGGTTCCAGATCCAACATCCCGCCCACGATCTCCTACAAACCAAGTCACATCGCAGGATTTCCCGTAAAATTTGGGGTTTCCCCCTGATCTCCTACAAACCGTCAATTTTAGTTCCAATCCAAAATTCTTTGGGGTTTGCCCACGATATTCCTTTTTAAAACCCAAACTTTTAGGTTAAACCCAACATTTTGGGTTTAATCTTCAAACCAAGTCACATTGGATTGTACAGTTTCCCTGGGTAATTACTTAAACCTCAATACCAATTTTTTTTACCCCATACTTTCAATGGAAAATTTTTTCCCGGAACAGAAAGTTTAAAGAGGACATGGGTATTCTAAACCTCAAAATGACGTGAGATAAATTCCCCACCTTGAGGAAAGGGGCCACCGCAAAGTAGCAAACCCCTTGCGGCCCAAAGTCCAGGAAAGTTAGTAAACCTATTCCCCCTAAGAGACTTAAGTAAAATTCATTTAAGGTACTTAATAAAATTGATTTTTTTAAAAAGCCTATTTCTAATAGTCTGACAAGGTTGGTGATAAATCTTACATATATGCCCTGTTAGTAATGTGTTTACTATTACAGTATACATGTGTACATCAATTTATATCGAGTAACTGAGGTGAACAATCTAATAATAAGGTGAAACTTAAAAAATTTAAACAAATGTCGGCCAACAATAATAATCATGGTGCCATTATGTCAATTATGGAGTCATCAATATGATTCCAATATAAAAAAAGTAAGAGTTCCGAGATGAACACATACAGCACGGCGGACGTCTTTCTGACTGAGATCAACGACTTTCTTGTTCTCCGTCCATTCTGTGTCACATTCCAACAGGGCTTTCTGTAACCATGACAACAACAGAATGGTAAAGACAATCTAGATAAACTTGATGACAAGGGAAACAAATTATGTGCCCTCTGTAGTCAACTGATGACACTAATTATATTGAGCAAGATCAACAGAGGATGAATGATCATTTTGTCCGTCCGTCCGTCCGAAAGCAAAGTTCAACTGGAATCGTCTGTTTATATCAACTTGACCAAATTCAGACTGATGTCGTCAAACACCAATAGTCTGCAGACACAAAATCAAACACTTTGTAGAATAGAAACACAATTGTGTTTTCTTGTTATCCACTTTAACAATTGATATGAAATAATGAAGACTCCCCTTGAAATAGATGGGCGCCATGTCTCCCAGCTCTCGAGGCAGTGGGACACACTCAATGACCATGTGAGGAGACTTCTTCAGCCTCGTACATATCTCCATGAAGACACAGTCCTCGTCGCTCCTACCTCCGTGTACATCCTCGTCAGTGCCTTGCGGAAAACCTGCACCAAATGTGACATGGTCAAAGCAACAAATGGTGTACATAAAATAGACTTTAATAACAACAATATTTCATACTTATACAGTGGAATATCCATAAATGTATACACACTGTGCTCAAAGTGCTGTACAATCTACGTTCCATCAAATGATTCAATGTATGTTATTAAAAACTGTAAAACATTTACTATAAAATTTAAAAACTAAATAAAAATTCTGTCTAGCTTCGACAAACCAATCATCTAGTTCTTATTACTTTCTGTTGGTAAAGTCAATACCAATAGTGGTATGAGGATGTTTACCTGGCTGTTTGGAATAACATTCCTTCTACCGTTATCCAGATAGATCAGCTTAAAATATTGCTAAATTCTGCCATGATTTAAAAGCATATCTTGACAACCTTGCCTACAGTGCCCTGGCGTATCAATGAATCTGTTGACAACGGGAAATGTTTACTGACTCCAAGATCAATTAACCCTTTTGTATTGATGCATCTCTGAGTTGGTTTCTAAGCATTATAAGATTTCTAATTATTATTATTAGCAAAACGTACCTGAATCTCTTCCCAGACGTCTTCGTCCAGTGCTGTGGCTTGAGTTGCATGCATCATAGGAACTATGAGGCAATGACCTTCCGTCATTGACCGATAGTTAGGCAAACACAGGTACACCTAGTGGGGGTGAGCAGAACTACCATTACTTCAAATAACAGTTTAATTTGTCAAATAAATTCCAGTGCAGAGATATAGTCTACTGTCTCTGTAGTGGAATTTATTTAATTAGTTTTTTCTTTTCTGCAAGCTTACAACATAAAAATGCTCACTATAATATTTTAAAAACTACATTACCCTTGCGATTTGGACTATTTCGTCCAGTAAATTTAACATCATATTTGAATTAATTATAAGGAACATTTAGGCTAAAGAAGATGAAAATCAAATTTAATACAACTATTAGCATTATTGCCAACTGCAGTTCCTTCAGACTTAAACTAATGAGTATTAAGATATTGACGACAGTATGATGAATGAAATCATTTGTCAATCAGGTTCATGTTTGTCATCATAAGGAACTGAATATTATTAACTGACCTAAATAAATAGGAAATGTACATTGTTGCAACAGATACTGTATATGTGACAATTCAAATGCAATGATGACTTTATGAAAAATATTATAATACCATTGGTAAAAAATAAGTCTGGAGATACGAGCAACGTAAATAACTACAGACCAATTGCGCTTGTCACAGCTGTTACAAAAATATTAGAAATTATATTGCTGGAACTTTGACACCATATCTGGATATAACTAACAACCAGTTTAGATTTAAGAAGGGACTGAGTACTTTATATTTGCTTTAAAAATGTAATTATAAAAGTAACAATAGCCCAGTGTATCCCTGCTTTCTAGACGCTTCAAAAGCGTTTGACAGAGTCAATCACTGGACACTTTTTAGAAAAATGCTAAATCGATGTTCTACTTATCCGTATTCTGTTATACTGGTACAGAACCCAAACATTTTGTATCAAATCAAAATATACGACTTTTTTAATGTTTCCAATGGTGTTTGACAAGGTGGGATTTTGTCCCCATATTTATTTATCGTGTACATTGATGATTTAAGCAATATGCTGCACAGTGCTGGAATAGGTAGCCACATACACAACTGCTACACTAGTCACGTGTTTTACGCTGACAACGTTGTGTGTTATTGCACGCAGTCCTAGTGGGCTTCAGGGTTTGCTGCACATATGTGCAAAGATTGGTCTAGAAAATGATGTTGGATATAACTCTATCAAATCGTTATGTATGGTCTTCAAACCACGTTATTTGTTCTGAAATGTCCAGATATCTATATGATCCTAAGTGACCGTGCCTATGTCAAAGGAGTAAAATATCTTACATGTGATAGTACACAATGACGTGAAAAACAATGAAGATATTTTGAAACATATACGTAAGTTTTATGCCACGGTCTAATAACATTACCAGAAAATGTTTAACCACTGTTCCACAGGCATTAAACTACGTCTATTTCAATTTATTGTTCCCAACTATGGATTAAGGCTAAAGTTGCCTATAACAATATGCATAGACAGATTTTGGGATATACCAGGGTAACCGATGGGACAGCGCAAGTAGCATGTTTGTTAATAATGCAATTGATACATTTGACGTCCTAATGCGTAAGAATATTTATGGTTTTAAAACATGCATTTGTAACATAAATAATGACTTGATTAAGGTTATGTACAATTGCATTGATATAGTTAATGACCCAATGTGGAGCAGCTGATCCGAATCACTGTACACTGTAAACCAGTAAGATTGATATCATGTCTTGCATATGTTTAGTTTTTGTTTAAGTTATTAATTTATTTATACCACTTATCAATTTATTTATTTATCCATTCAATTTTTTACTTTTTTATTTTCAAATGGTGTTTATCTACATGTATAAATTGCCAATTTATTATACAATCTATATATATATATATATATATATATATATATATATATTATATACATACACTATCTAACTTATAAACTATTTATTTTTATCTACTCATTGTTTTTAATGCACTTTTTAAATTTAAACCCTATACATGTAATTAAATTTAAAATTTTAATCTACTACAGTTAATTGCATTTGTGACCATTAATACAATTAATACAAATAACATTTTGAATTTATGTACAATACAAATTCCAGTATCAAGATGATAAATCCACTTCTTCCCTTTTAGTGGGGATTTATTTTAAAAAATAGTTTTTTCTTTTCTTGCAAGATTAAACTAAAAATGCTTCCAAAATAAAAAAATTTTTGAAATCATCCAACATTACCCTTTTGGGGTTTGGACTAATTTTCGCCCAGGTAAATTAAAACAACAAAATTTTAATTTTTTTTAAAGATCTTAGGAAAATTTAAACTAAAGGAAAGTGAAAATCAAAATTTTACAATTTATTAAAAACAATTTTATTTGCCAAACTGCAGTCCCTTCAGACTTAAACTAATGAGTATTAAGAAATTGACGACAGTATGATGAATGAAATCATTTGTCAATCAGGTTCATGTTTGTCATCATAAGGAACTGAATATTATTAACTGACCTAAATAAATAGGAAATGTACATTGTTGCAACAGATACTGTATATGTGACAATTCAAATGCAATGATGACTTTATGAAAAATATTATAATACCATTGGTAAAAAATAAGTCTGGAGATACGAGCAACGTAAATAACTACAGACCAATTGCACTTGTCACAGCTGTTTCAAAAATATTAGAAATTATATTGCTGGAACATTGACACCATATCTGGATATAACTGACAACCAGTTTAGATTTAAGAAGGGACTGAGTACTTTATATTTGCTTTAAAAAATGTAATAAAAGTAACAATAGCCTGCTTTCTAGACGCTTCAAAAGCGTTTGACAGAGTCAATCACTGGACACTTTTTAGAAAAATGCTAAATCGATGTTCTACTTATCCGTATTCTGTTATACTGGTACAGAACCCAAACATTTTGTATCAAATCAAAATATACGACTTTTTTAATGTTTACAATGGTGTTTGACAAGGTGGGATTTTGTCCCCATATTTATTTATCGTGTACATTGATGATTTAAGCAATATGCTGAATAGTCCTGGAATAGGTTGCCACATACACAACTGCTGCACTAGTCATGGGTTTTACGCTGACAACTTGTGTGTTATTGCATGCAGTCCTAGTGGGCTTCAGGGTTTGCTGAACATTTGTGCAAAGATTGGTCTTGAAAATTATGTTGGATATAACTCTATCAAATCGTTATGTATGGTCTTCAAACCACGTTATTTGTTCTGAAATGTCCAGATATCTATATGATCTTAAGCGAGCGTGCCTATGTCAAAGGAGTAAAATACTCAGGTGTGACAGTATGCAATGACATGAAAAATAATGAAGATATTTTGAAACATATACGTAAGTTTTATGCCAGGTCTAATAACATTACTAGAAAATTTAACCACTGTTCCATAGGCATTAAACTACGTGTTTCAATTTATTGTTCCCAACTATGGATTAAGGTCACTTATGTAAAGGCTAAAGTTGCCTACAACAATATGCATAGACAGATTTTGGGATATACCAGGGTAACTGATGGGATAGCGCGAGTAGCATGTTTGTTATAATGCAATTGATACATTTGACGTCCTAATGCGTAAAAATATTTATGGTTTTAAAACACGCATTTGTAACATAAATAATGACTTGATTAAGGTTATGTACAATAATTGCATTGATATAGTAAATGGCCCAATGTGGAGCAGCTGACCCAAATCACTGTACACTGTAAACCAGTAAGGTTGATATCATGTCTCGCATATATTTATTATTTGTTTATGTTATTAATTTATTTATACCACTTATCAATTTATTTATTTCTCCATTCAATTTTTTACTTTTTTTATTTTCAAATGGTGTTTATCTACATGTATAAATTGCCAATTTATTATACAATCATATATATATATATATATATATATATATATATATATAACTATTATACAACACTTTTACACTTATCTAACTTATAACCTTATTTAATTTTATCTACTCATTGTTTAGGTTAATTGCATTTGTGTAAATATTTTAATGCCATGGCAATACATGTAATTACATTTGCGACAATGACCTTTTATATGACAATGATAATACAACTAATTGCATTTGTGACCATTTATGTGACAATACAGTTAATTGAGTATCAAGATGCATAAATACACACCTTCTTCCCTATGCTGATGATGAGGTGTTTGGGGACTTTCTCAAAACAGTACGAACACTTCTCCAGGCTGGCAGCCATCTGCTTATGCTCTGTAAACAGATCGACAGATTAAACTACACTCATATCTCTACTGCATGTAACAAACAAACTAACACGAACAGGATGTAGTTGAAATCATCCAACATTATATCACACGAGGAGTTTGGGATGTGCTGGGGTAGATTGAAGGCTGGTGCTGAGGTAAACAGCCACAGTGCCCCTGGCATGCGAGGGTGACTTCAGAAAACTTAACAATAGTTGGTTAATGTTATTTTCTAATGCAGTCTTAGATGCATTGTTCAGTCAGATGTGTAAACATATGAATTGGAAATGTGTTAACATTTTCATGACAATTTTGCCACTATATTTATATAAAGACAATTGCTAGTATTATGCTACTAATAACTGCAGTCCCTTCAGACTTAAACTAATGAGTATTCAGAAATTGACGACAGTATGATGAATGAAATCATTTGTCAATCAGGTTCATGTTTGTCTTCATAAGGGACTGAAACTTAATTAATTTCCTTTATAAATTTCAATGGCACATCTATATCACCCTGTTCTGCATAACGCATATTTGTATAACATTTTATGTTAATTAATCATTTATACGAATGTTAGAACAATTATGTCATGACCATTGCTAACCAGTGTCATTTATAAACTCACATGACTGACTTCATGTTTATGGTATATAATCATCACATCAATACATCACATTCATACTATTCTATCCTATGTAAATTTAGCATTTATTCTGTTGAAAAGAAAATGTTTTTATTCTGAATTCAAATGAAAAATACAATGGTATGCCCAGCACTTCAGAATGGCAGCCATTTTAGTACGTTTGTTTTGCGATGCAAACAATGACGTAAAGAAGCCATTCACTGTGACAATGTTCAGCTTTGTGTTCACCAGGCTAGAATGTGTAGGAGTGACGACCACATTGCAACTGATTTACTGGTCATCAACAACCAATAAACCAGCAAATGACGCGCCAGATTTGAGACAGAAACTCACCGATGATGGCGAGCTGTCTCTCTCGAGTCTCTACGTGAGACTGCGATTGGTGTCTTGCCGCACGACTCACAAATACGTCGTCCACTTGGTAGTCGTCGTTAGTCGCTTCCACGCTCTGGCACAAACACACGAAGAAATTACAAATTAAATGCGGAAGTGCAGACAATTAATAATGCCGTCAGCGATAGTTTCTCGGGAGAAATGTCAGAGTATCATACGGGGTGTCAGAAATAACTACATTTGCATGAGTGATGTCAGCAGTCAGCATTACTGCTGTGACAAATGTCAGCGCCAGTTCTCGTGTCAGCTGACTAACATTGCCAGTCTTGCGTAAAGTTGTGTTGGTCTCAGAATTGTTCAATAATATAATGTAATGAATGTGTTGAAAACATTACGCCAAAAGTTTAATAATAAAAATGTAACTTTTTAAAACTAAAATTCTGATGCAGCCCCATTTGTCTTTCCACTGGTGTATTAGCTATGTATGTTTACAACTGGTTTTGTCCATGTGCCTGTACTTCTCTGACAGAGACACTGGGACCAATAACTCATAGTATGTCTGCCAAACGACAACGACACTTTCACTTTAAATGATATCACTGTAGTTGCTATGTTTCCTTCACTACCCCAGGTAATGTAAGGTAAACTCCCTACCCTTCCTGCCAACCGGGCAAACATTGTGTTCTGGTCTTCTGCAGTGCCAAGTTTTTCTCTCTCCACCTGAAAACAGTAGATTTTTCAACATGACTAACTGTTTTGTTCTGGTACAGCAAGAGAGGATGACACAGTCATATGGTCTACTTCATTATTATACTGGACAAAGTACAACTAACTCATATGTCACAGAAGCCATATCACTTTGTCATTTTATTGCCATAATAATGTCACCAAGATTTGATATCTGAAACTACATATAGAAAACTAGATATAGAAATATAGTAGGAGGGATACTACTACTACTACTTGACAGAAAGTATCGTCATACATATGTATTACTAACCGTGGTAGGTTTTACTATCATTATACAACTGTCCCTTCAGACTTAAACTAATGAGTAAATGATGACGATATGATGAGAGAGATCATTTGTCAATCATGTTCATGGTTGTCATCACTAGGGAATGCTTCTGTGATAATTTTAATGTGGCAGATACTATTATATACTAGTAATAATTAACAATACATCTTTACATGTTATTTAAGAATACCTGTACAGAAATTAGTTTGATCACAAATTAATGAATCAACATAATGAAAAATGACCAGTCTAGAAGAAAATTATGAACGGACATATACTTTAAGAATACATGCATGTTGAAATTAAGCTATTATAAATAACTTTACCACCACAAAATGGTACTTTTCGTATCTCATAATATGACAATAGAATTATTTGAATCTTGGCAATGACTTGCTAAGCTGTACTTCTGCAAAACAACACGTCATCAAATCCACGCAATGACACCTAGCAATCTATTTCAGTGTGCACGTTTTCCATATTGGCTCAATAAATCTTGCACAAGGCCACCTTGTTGTCTCTCCAAGTGCACAACACGCAGCTGCATTGATCTGATAAATGGCTTCTCTTCATCAGGGCTATTGTAATAAACAATCTAAAAGACTAAATCTACAGGTACTGCGAGATGGTTATGAAAAGATTAAGGAAATGGTGGTGTCAACTGAAAATTACATTCTGGACTCGTCAAATGGACAAATGAATCAATCATGTTCACAGCTCAGTCAGATGTCTTCACTTGATTCAATGTTCGCGGCTCAGTTAGATATCTTTACTTGATTCAATGTTCATGGCTCCATTAGATGTCTTTACTTGATTCAATGTTCATGGCTCCGTTAAATGTCTTTTCTTGATTCAATGTTCATGGCTCAGTCAGATGTCTTTACTTGATTCAATGTTCATGGCTCAGTCACATGTCTTTACTTGATTCAATGTTCATGGCTCAGTCAGATGTCTTTACTTGATTCAATGTTCATGGCTCAGTCAGATGCCTTTACTTGATTCAATGTTCATGGTTCAGTCATATGTCTTTACTTTATTCAATGTTCATGGCTCAGTCACATGTCTTTACTTGATTCAATGTTCATGGCTCAGTCAGATGTCTTTACTTGATTCAATGTTCACGGCTCAGTCAGATGTCTTTACATGATTCAATGTTCATGGTTCTGTTAGATGATGTATTTACTTGATTCAATGTTTGTGCTCATTTTGTTATAGAATCATATTGTATCAAATTAAATTTAGTGCCAACAATATGACTACAATAAAAAGTAAAAAACAGACGATGCATAATATTTTATTTATTAAAATTGCATAAACATATAATAATATTAAAAATACAATTAGACACCTTACAGAAGTTCTAGATATAAGTTATAATTTAGACAATGTATTGCTAAGACACTGCTTATATCAGTCTCACTTTCATTGTTATACTTGACCAATCTACAGCAGCCAAACCTTCTTGAATTACTGATGTAATTCAGAAGCGTGCAACTGATACCATTTTGGTCACAAGGCCTCCTGATACCAACTTATGACATGGCATATGATATGAGCTGATGAAAATGTCATCACAGACTGCTGTGACTGCTCCAAGACCCAGTTAAATGCAATGTCACCGCCGTGACGACTCTGTCGTGACAATGGCTGTCATGAGAGAGTTAAGGTCAAGGCCAAAACCATTTGCCATCGGACATGACAGTACTTCAAATGAAGATTAGCTCTATTTCAAGGACCATCTTTGTAACATACTGCAGCAGTCTGGGGTCAATCCAGGACACGACTGGATGACCACATGTAACACATTTTTACAGAATGGACGTGTTCACAACAAATCCAATACACTTCTGGTCACTCCCTTTCCAACACAAAACTGCTTAGACTAACAAACCATAAACATGTTTTTGCTTCTGGTGATACAAACTCAGGGCAACAGATGGCGCTACCTGTTCAACTTCAATATGACATATCGCCAAGAGACCTAGCTTCCTCATTTGAATGCCTAGGTAATACAGCAATCTCACAACTAAAGTAATCGTAGGACAATCTTTAATAATGTTTTCACCATATTTATAAATCATTTTATACAGATGTATCTATCTTTTTATTGTATTCATTTTATTAGTCAAATATACTAAATATTTGACTAATAATTTTTTTTTCTCCATATTTATTTATCTATTTTTTACCATATAATTTATATTAAACATTTATAACCTGTTTGTGTAAGTTAATTTTGTTTACAGCACATTGACCCAGGATGGGAAATAGTGCTGTAAAAATGAATTATTATACATTTATTACAATACAGGGAATTAGTCCCGTTAATATGGCCAGGTCATTACTTGGGTCACTTTGACCCTGTCTCAACAGTGACCTGTTCGACTGTGTTAAGACGGCCTCAAGACTCTGTCACTGCAATTATTAATCTATTTCATGTAAACACTTTTCCAAAATGACTTCATAAATCCCCTGCAATGTCACATCATTGTCAAGTGCGACACAGACCAGAGTTCCAACTGTCTCGTCTTGCGAATCTTCGTTAGTGGAGATAATAAATCTACATGCCCACTGCATTAAAGGTGAACACAAAGAGGTCACTACAGTGTTCACTGCACTATGAATCAAATGCACGTTGTTTGTTCTATTAAACTGACAATCTGCCACTTGCAAAGCGTGCCACAGACTGCCACCATTATTTCAAAGAGCATACTTCATTTTAAACAAGTGTTTTTACTTTGAATGAACAGTTATACATTCTGAATACTTTTACTATTTATCAACTATTTTAGTATTTATAAATGTTTAACTTGTAATAAAATAAACTCATATTTATTAGTATTAGTATTTTAGTAGTATTATGACCAATATTATTGACTTATATTGAACAATTTACATTGATCAATTTATTTTGCAAATGTTTCTAGTTTAACTTTTGTATAGGAAATTAAAGTAATGTGCCTGTGAATGGTTTTAATTGCCAGATTTATGGAGCAGAAAAATGTTAGATTACTATTATTATTATAAAAATATATATCAACCAGGGTATTGATACAGGTATACATACACCACCCAATTTTTGACATGTCTCTGTAACAAGTGAAACTACAGGCAATACCAGTGGTTTAGTATCTCAATGTTGTGTTTACAAATTAGACAGTTAGCAGTGAGCAACATTTAAATTACAAACCCAGTTTAGGGCTAATTAAAGGAAATTCGGCATGCGTCAACATATTTAGTGTAGAATAATGAGGTTATAATAAATAAACATTAACAAATGAGTACATTTAAGACTCACCCACAAGACAGAATAAAGGGAAAGTTTCAAGAATCTACTCACCAGGGCTTTGAGTGAGTACGAGTCGTCATCGTCAAAGTACCGCTCTCTCTCTCCACCTTTAGCGTGAGTCGCCACCTACAAAGTTAGATTTACACGTCTTCTCATAATTAATTATATAAAAGATGGCCTTAGTCCAGGTTCGGCGAAAACACACACCTCACATGCACGTGCATGTGCAATGCCAGTTTTTATCTGCTCTCACGTAGCGTTGGTGACAAACGTCACGTCTGGGCCGAGTTTCCTTAAAACACTTTTTTATTTGCGACTACCCGGCGGTAATAATCAAATTGGGATAATTGATGTATTACTAATGGAAATTATGTTAGTAACAATGGAGAATCCTTTCCAAATTTGGCAGATTCATGCCAAATCTTTTACCACGACGCCGCGACAACTTTTCATTTTCAAACCACAAAAATTAAATTTTGTAAAAAACAGTACATTGTTATACTGCATTTGCCCTGGCTTCATTTACATGTAATTATCATATGTTCTAGTTCGTACACATTATAAATCCACTATGGTATCAGCTAGAATTATTAATTCTAAACACATGACACAATTAATATATTAGTTGTGTAAAAACCATTTGAATTGATACACATGTATACACATACAATACAATAAAATGAAAATTTTAATTTCAACATCTTTCCAACAAAACATGTAAAGAGATCTACATAATAATGTGATATATATATTTCTCAACAAAAACAACAACATATAAATCTTATTAAAAATGCTTTTATGAGAAAAAAAATGTCAACATCCAAATATCACAAAACGTTTCTGTACCTTTGGTTTCTTCCTCCTCTTCCCTGAGTGGGACTCATCGGGATATTCGCGGGCTGGGAGAGGCCGCACCATCCCACTCCTGTCTGTCCTCGTCAACACGACCTCCTCCCCCTCCTTGGTCCCTGCCCCCTCCCCCTCCCTGGCAGCCACACCCCCCTGGGGACATGCCCCCGTGCTGGCCTTAGTCTTCCTTGCTTCATCCAACTGTTGCTTCAGTTCAGCTGCCAGAGTCTGGAAGATGCAAGATTTTGTGGTGCTTTCACTTTCACTTTGACTTTGTGAGTGAAAATCTGATTTTGTGGTGCATTTACTGAATGAAACTAATTAAAATTGTTTAATTTAGACATTTCCTAGGTGCCAGCTACAAATCAGAAACTCTTTCAGTATTGCTGAATTAAATGCAGCTGGTGATATGTAAAATTTATTTATTCTACTAATATGAGCAATGAAATTGATAAATCAATGTTTATAGATGTGAAATTGTCATTGTTATGTTAAAATATAAATATAATACCAATGATAAGTAGAACTGAAGAGCACCATAAGTTTACATCAAAGTCTAGTGTGTAAATTGATTAATTTAATAAATTATCATAAATTTGTTTAAAACATCTACAGTGATAGCATTTATAAAATAAAATTATATATGCACACTATCAGAACAGTGCTAGAATCAAACTAACATTGACATACTATATACAAGAGACTGCATAATGATAATAATAAAGTTGAATTTCTCCATTGAAATAGCAACTAAAAACACTATACAGACTTCCCGTTATAAATTACTGCTCGGCTAATTATGGGTGCTTTAATTTTTGTTTAATGTCAAATCTTGAGATGGGCCCTCACCTCATTTCCCATCATCTCAGCCCTCAGGACCTTTGCTCCCAGTCGGTTCATCTCCTCCTCCGTGAGGATTTTAGGGGGAGCATGAGCAGGCTGGGAGGCGGCAGGGGAAGACGTTTGTTCTTCTTCCTCTGAACTGCTTTCACTTTCACTTTGTGCACTGCCAGAGTCTGAAATGAAATAGCACAATGTGGTTACAACTATCACAATGTGGTTATAACTATCACAATGTGGTTATATTTTATATACCCCACTGTTTATATAACTATCACAATGTGGTTATATCTATCACAATGTGGTTATGACTATCACAAAGTGGTTATATATAGCTCATTGTTTATATAACTATCACAATGTGGTTATAACTATCACAACATAGTTATATTTTATATACCCCACTGTATATATAACTACCACAATGTGGTTATATCCATCACAATGTGGTTATGACTATCACAAAGTGGTTATATATATCTCATTATTAATATAACTATCACAACGTGGTTATAACTATCACAAGATGGTTATAATGTTCCAAACTGTCAACCTTGCTGTACAGAATTTCGCAAATCTTAAATACTCTTGAAGATGGACATATAATTATAACCATCATTACAAAATTACATATAGTTACAATCTCTATGCAAATCACACAACAAACAATTTATTAGCATATGGGTTTTGATCACCATTCACATATTATGCACAAGTAGATAATTATTAATAAATGTGCATGATTTCTATAATACAGTTGAACTTCACTACTAGGTTCACTGACTACTATGGTCACTGACTACCAGGGTCACTGACTACTAGGGTCACTGACTACTATGGTCACTGACTACCAGGGTCACTGACTACTAGGGTCACTGACTACTAGGGTCACTGACTACTAGGGTCACTGACTACTAGGGTCACTCACTGTTAGGGTCCCTCTGGGCTAGTGGCTAGACAAGAAATGTGTCCATGTTGGCCCAACTAATGTTCTATGAACATTACTGTTATGGAAATAATGTAAAAGTGTCCAAATGTAATCTTAATTACAAGGTGGCTATATTACGCAGATGGGAATAAATCCAAGTTCACAGATATAAATATGTTACAAAATTACACACTTTTATAACAGCTGTCACACGTGCATACTGTCTTTCATGAAGAGGGAAGATTAACCAGACAATATAATTTTAGAAAACAAATTTGAGTCAGTCCTCGGAACTGTTGAAGATAGAATAACACCCAAACCTGAGTCCCCGGAGCTGCTCCGTCGTCTTTCCCTCAGAGCCGACTCCTTCCTCCTGGTGTGGTGACCTTGACCTAGTTTTCAACTCTGCCCTCCTCTGTTCAAACATTGCATCAATGCCGTCATCGTCATCAGCCGGGCGCTTAAACGACGGCTTTTCCCTCCGTGGTTCCCGGGAGGACGACTGGCGTTCTGTGTCTTTCCCGGGTTTTAGAAATCCTCTCCTCTGTCTTCCTGGGGAATGGTCTTCCCTGCCTCGGGAGCTGTGTTGACCTCCGTTGTCATTGTCACAACCTGGCTTCATGAACCTACGTCTAGGTCTGTCTTCCCCATGTAGATCCCTATTCCCTCTAGCCCTGTCCCTGTCAGAGCCCCTGTCCCTGCTCCCATACTTAGCCCTATCCCTATCCCTTGGTGGTGTCCTGTCCCTATCCCTCCCTTCCCATCTCCTTCCCCCATCACTACTCCTGCCATGGTGGTCCCGTTGTCTCCCACGTCGGTCGTCTTCCCTCCTCCCATATCTCTCCTGTCGTTCTTCCTCCTTCAGTCGTTCCAACGTTTTCTCAGCCTCACTAAGCATCTTCTTCAGTTTCGCCAGCGACTACAAATACACAATCATCACCATCACCATCACCGTCACCGTCACCGTCACCGTCACCATCACATTCACCACCACCATCTTCAAAAGCATTATCATTATTATCAATAGAATCAACCCTGTTGTCGTAATCACCACTAAAATCATCATTATTATCAGTAAAACTGGATGGTATGATACACACAGTCACAAGAGATGGTTTCCACAGTTTTCATAAATGACGTCTGATATGATGTTCATTTTACAGAAAATCTGTATTATCCAAAATCAAATCAACAGTCCTTGGATCAACTGCTGAAAAACATGCATAACGTTACTGATTTGTGTCTGTCTGTCATTGATATAAATCAAAAACCAATATAATAAGAAGAAGAAGATAACTTCTATTGTGCCTAAATCCTTGGAAACCAAGCTCAGAGGCACATCAACACAAAACTGTTAATTGATTTCAGAGTCAATAAACAAACTTAGTCGTCAACGGATTCATTGATACTTTTAAAACCAATGGTAGACGTTGAGAGAAGAAATAATTATGTTACCCCCAGGGGTACTCTTCTTCACTGATTTGTAGACTAACTCTGACAGTTTGACACTGATCAGGGATATAAATGACTGCAGAGGAAAAGGTAACATCCCCCCACACATACACTAACAACTTATTTGACTACAGTTTACTGTGGCTGAAAAAAACCACTCATTACAAAAACACAACAGTTGTAATTAAAAAGCTCATATATGTGATGAAATCACTCAAGAAATGGTCTGACATTTTGGAAGACGGCAGTGAATGAGTATATTGTGATTTGTGCATCACGGGCAGTGGTTGAAGTATGACGTGACAGCAAAAACCACTGGTGTTTCTGGGACCTTTGCAACAACCGCTGCTCCCGTTACAGTAGAACCACATGTGCCCCATAAACACTGCGGGTTTATGTCCAACCTCACTATAAAATATATTGTTATTTGTGTTTTTACTTTCAGGAGTTATATACTACGGTGGTTAGGCAATTGAGCTCACAATCAAAAAACTCACATTTGAGTCCTCTTATTGCTCTTTTGAACCAGTCATTCTACATTGATTCATTTCATTCTGTTGGTTCAAGGAATACCTGGATATATAGCAATAACTGTAACATGGCTGAATGCTTCCCAGAGAAGCCAAAATGTCACTTGATTGTCTAGATCTGACGGGGGGTAAATCATAAAACAGTCCTAAAGATTTGACAATGCATTACACAGGAGCCTACCTTTTGGTATGCAATTTTTGCCTCAATTTATTGAGTGACAACATGGTTTGTTACTTAGTTATGACCTCATGTTACAGCAATTAGTTATATTAACATTTGTTTGTTACTTGATTTTTTATTTCACTGCAAAGTACCAGCATCAGTGACATCAACCTTTGGTCCTACTGAAGCAACTGTGAATTGTATATATTGTGTAGTTAAAACATACTATGGTAAATTAATATATTTCATTTATCTGGCACAATGTAATTTACTCAATAGGGTCACATACATGGTGACTCGCGCACTGAGTTATGTGGGATAAGACATCGACTAATGTGGACTGGACACAAGAATAATTCTAACATGGATGACAGTTGTAACTCCGACTATGAAATAGAAAAGTCATCATATACTTCTGCTTACTAATGCCATTTATTATTGAGTTTATCAACATCATAGACATAGCATTTACGTATCAGATATTGACCGATGTTAGCCGTATGTGTCCTTACGGATTTGCCTCCTTTGACATGTTATTAGTTGTGGTTTGGAAGCACTTATAACTGACTGTTGTCTAAATGCACATAATCATAACAATGTTCATAGGTTTGGCCCAAACAGGTTGTACTGGAAAGGCACTCTTCTTATTATTCAAGATTGTCAAACACAAGTATTGGCATGCCATGGCAACCACCATAGAAATCGATTAAAATTCATGATTTCGATGGGTAACATGGGATCATTCAGTGTCACTAATGCCTCATTGGGCAGCCAAGAATTTATACAAAGATATAATTATTATCAATAATTTGTTACAAATAACAACAAATTGGTTAAAACATACACATTATTGTACAAGTAAATCCATAACTGCTGCATTATTCTTCAGAAATGCATTTATTGTAAGTAAATGTTGATTGTTTTAAATAATGAATGTCTTGTACTTTTATAAGTTTTTTAAACAATGTGTTTGAACTTTTGCAATCAAATGGCATGTGAATCACCTTAATGCAAAACGTATAACCTGTATGCAGATAAGCTGGTAAAATATCTTATTTTCAACAGAGATCTGTTGTTTCTCCATCATTGCTGTGGATGCAGAGGCAGGAACCAAATGAGAAGCAAAAACCACACCTTGACTTCACCACCAGTTATCTCGGCCAACACATCAGCTTCAGCTACTTCAAGATTCCAGCTAAGGACTTCCATTTCTCTGTGGCAATTGATATTTTCATAGAACACAACACAGTGCAATCCTGCAAAATCTGCCATTATTTAATGATACAATAACTGACTATTTTTATTATATCTCAGCTGTAAGTGATTGTAATTGTATGACTTCAATTTTCATTGTTTGGTTGTTGAACTATATTGTAAAAGTTCTTATATGTCAATAAATGTACATAGTTTAATTATGCTTGTATTGTTATATTACATTTTTAATCACATGTGAGAGTGTGCATTAATATATGCCTAGCCTTGCTTTATGTTCAATCATCCTTTATAACATGCCGATTGCAGAGATGTGTTGATCGCGTGTCGATGGCGTGTCGATCGCGCTTCGTAGTAAGTTGAATAAAATTTGGACAGGCAAAAATTTTATCCTGGGTGAGGGCCTGCCGCTGCTCCCGTTACCTTTACAACAACCGCTGCTCCCGTTACCTTTACAACAACCGCTGCTCCCGTTACAGTAGAACCACAAGTGCCCCATAAACACTGCAGGTTTATGTCCCACCTCACTATAAAATATATTGTTATTTGTGTTTTTACTTTCAGGAGTTATATACTACGGTGGTTAGGCAATTGAGCTCACAATCAAGAAAACTCACATTTGAGTCCTCTTATTGCTCTTTTGAACCAGTCATTCTACATTGATTCATTTCATTCTGTTGCATCAAGGAATACCTGGATATATAGCAATCACTGTAACATGGCTGAATGCTTCCCAGAGAAGCCAAAATGTCACTTGATTGTCTAGATCTGACGGGGGATAAATCATAAAACAGTCCTAAAGATTTGACAATGCATTACACAGGAGCCTACCTTTTGGTATGCAATTTTTGCCTCAATTTATTGAGTGACAACATGGTTTGTTACTTAGTTATGACCTCATGTTACAGCAATTAGTTACATTAACATTTGTTTGTGTTACTTGATTTTTTATTTCACTGCAAAGTACCAGCATCAGTGACATCAACCTTTGGTCCTACATTTAAGCAACTGTGAATTTGTATTATTTGTTTATTAAAACATAACTATTGTGAAATTAATATTATGTTCATTTTATCCTGGCACAATGTAATTCTACTCAATAGGGTCACGATACATAGCGTGACTCCGCGCGACTGGAGCTTATTGGGGACTAAGCGAGATTAATTGGGGACTGGACACAAGAATAATATTCTAACGATGGATGACAGTTGTAGCTTCCGACTGATGAATACTAGGAAAATCAGGTCATAAATATCTTCTGTTCTTATCTTAAATGTCCGATTTATTATTGAGTTTATCACACTATCATAGACACATAGCGATTTACGTAGTGCAGATAATAGACACGATGTTAGGCCGTATGTGTCTTTTACGGGATTTGCGTTTTACATTGCTATACGTTGTGGTTTTGATAAGCACTTATATCTGACAAGTTGTCTAAATGCACATAATCATAACACATGTATATGTTTGGCCCAAACAGGTTGTACTTCGCGAAAACTGGCACTCTTCATTATTATTCAAGATCGCCAAACACAAGTACTTGCCGCTATTGCCATGGCAACCACCATAATAATCGATTAAAATTCATGATTTCCGTGATCATTGTCACCGGCAAAGTGTTCCACTGCTTCTACTTGTAATAATCCTTCGGACAATATAACTGAAATACGCTATTTCGGAATAGTTCGATTATTATGACCAAAAACAAAACAAAGTCCTATATGTTAACATGGAGTATATGGACCTCCTGCCCCCAACTGCCCCCAGCCTCGTTTTCGCGCGCGAGACTTGTATGCCCTATACTGTATATCAGTAACCATGTGTGCCCACACGTGAATAACCTAGCATCCAAGAAATTCACAAACAAAATGTCCCTGTATTTCAGTAACCAAATGTCCCTTATTTCAGTAACCAAATGTCCCTGTATTTCAGTAACCAAATGTCCCTGTGTTTCAGTAACCAAATGCCCCCGTGCTTCCGCAAGTGTCGTAATTCAGTAATGAACTGTCACTTTACTTAAGTACCCCAGTGTCACTGCATTTAAGCACCCTATTGTCATTGCACTTATGTAACATAGTGCCACTGTATTTAAGTACCCTAGTGTTACTGCACTTACGTAAGATAGTACCACTGTACTTAAGTACCATAGTGTCACTGTACTTAAGTACCCCAGTGTCACTGTACTTAACTACCCTAGTGTCACTGTACTTAAGTACCCTAGTGTCACAGTACTTTACTACCCTAGTGTCACTGTACTTAAGTACCCTAGTGTCATTGTACTTAAGTAACCTAGTGTCACTGTAGACGTGTAATGCACCACGACTCAACAGTTTCCAGCCGTGACAATACATATCCTTCATTCCTAAATCAGTGGCCAGCATTAGAAGCAGGTTACAGCGACTTAATGAGACCTCCCTGTCACCCATGTCAACCGGAAACGACAAGGAGTTTCTTACTGATTTACTGCAGAATCTCGTGATTTGTCCATCAGTCCATCACAAAGTAATGTACCAAATGACCATGTATTAAGCTGCAGCCTGACCCGTCCATCTCTCTCTGATGACCACCAGGTGACAAGTGCTTTCGGTTCAGAGACGTCACGCAGATAGAAGACAAGAGGACAGCTTCCAGGGTCAGTCTATGTAGACTGATGTCCATTAGGCCGTCGTAAATTAGGTCACTATCAATTTAGAGCCGCTCTCAGCAAATAACAGAACGCATTACAAATTAAGTTCAATGTTGTACAGGTGTGTGAGTACCACAGGAACTATTCAGTTCATTGTTGTACAGGTGTGTGAGTACCATAGGGACAATTAAGTTCATTGTTGTACAGGTGTGTGAGTACCACGGGGACAATTAAGTTCAATGTTGTACAGGTGTGTGAGTACCACGGGAACAATTAAGTTCAATGTTGTACGGGTGTGTGAGTACCATAGGGACAATTAAGTTCAATGTTGTACAGGTGTGTGAGTACCACGGGGACAATTCAGTTCAATGTTGTACAGGTGTGTGAGTACCACGGGAACAATTAAGTTCAATGTTGTACGGGTGTGTGAGTACCACGGGGACAATTAAGTTCAATGTTGTACGGGTGTGTGAGTACCATAGGGACAATTAAGTTCAATGTTGTACGGGTGTGTGAGTACCATAGGGACAAATAAGTTCATTGTTGTACGGGTGTGTGAGTACCATAGGGACAAATAAGTTCAATGTTGTACGGGTGTGTGAGTACCATAGGGACAAATAAGTTCAATGTTGTACGGGTGTGTGAGTACCATAGGGACAATTAAGTTCAATGTTGTACGGGTGTGTGAGTACCATAGGGACAAATAAGTTCAATGTTGTACGGGTGTGTGAGTACCATAGGGACAAATAAGTTCAATGTTGTACGGGTGTGTGAGTACCATAGGGACAATTAAGTTCAATGTTGTACGGGTGTGTGAGTACCATAGGGACAATTAAGTTCAATGTTGTACGGGTGTGTGAGTACCATAGGGACAAATAAGTTCAATGTTGTACGGGTGTGTGAGTACCATAGGGACAAATAAGTTCAATGTTGTACGGGTGTGTGAGTACCATAGGGACAAATAAGTTCAATGTTGTACGGGTGTGTGAGTACCATAGGGACAAATAAGTTCAATGTTGTACGGGTGTGTGAGTACCATAGGGACAAATAAGTTCAATGTTGTACGGGTGTGTGAGTACCATAGGGACAAATAAGTTCAATGTTGTACGGGTGTGTGAGTACCATAGGGACAAATAAGTTCAATGTTGTACGGGTGTGTGAGTACCATAGGGACAAATAAGTTCAATGTTGTACGGGTGTGTGAGTACCATAGGGACAAATAAGTTCAATGTTGTACGGGTGTGTGAGTACCATAGGGACAAATAAGTTCAATGTTGTATGGGTGTGTGAGTACCATAGGGACAAATAAGTTCAATGTTGTACGGGTGTGTGAGTACCATAGGGACAAATAAGTTCAATGTTGTACGGGTGTGTGAGTACCATAGGGACAAATAAGTTCAATGTTGTACGGGTGTGTGAGTACCATAGGGACAAATAAGTTCAATGTTGTACGGGTGTGTGAGTACCATAGGGACAAATAAGTTCAATGTTGTACGGGTGTGTGAGTACCATAGGGACAAATAAGTTCAATGTTGTACGGGTGTGTGAGTACCATAGGGACAAATAAGTTCAATGTTGTACGGGTGTGTGAGTACCATAGGGACAAATAAGTTCAATGTTGTACGGGTGTGTGAGTACCATAGGGACAAATAAGTTCAATGTTGTACGGGTGTGTGAGTACCATAGGGACAAATAAGTTCAATGTTGTACGGGTGTGTAAGTACCATAGGGACAAATAAGTTCAATGTTGTACGGGTGTGTAAGTACCATAGGGACAAATAAGTTCAATGTTGTACGGGTGTGTAAGTACCATGGGGACAAATAAGTTCAATGTTGTACGGGTGTGTAAGTACCATAGGGACAAATAAGTTCAATGTTGTACAGGTGTGTAAGTACCATAGGGACAATTAAGTTCAATGTTGTACGGGTGTGTGAGTACCATAGGGACAAATAAGTTCAATGTTGTATGGGTGTGTGAGTACCATAGGGACAATTAAGTTCAATGTTGTACGGGTGTGTAAGTACCATAGGGACAATTAAGTTCAATGTTGTACGGGTGTGTGAGTACTGGGAACAATTTAAGTAATGTGCGCTGTCAATGTAATAAAATGTTCTTGTTAAAATCGTTAAATGAATATATTTTCATTACAAGTTTTGTAAGAAGTGTAAAGGGGGTGAGACGGTTGTCATTGAATTACAGCTTGTGCACTGCAAACTAAATTTACCAGATTTCCGATAACTTCAACAAAACTATTCGATAAAAACATTTGCAAACAATGAGCTAGCATGTTGCAGATGATTATAACTATGTCCATTATTCTTGTAAAATGATAAACACAAAATATCTAATTGTTGGAACAGATCACCGTGCTTGGTGCAGCGTTTGTTTATACAATGTGAACGGGTCAGCATCAGGCATATATTATATATATATATATATATTATATATACATACATATATTATATATATATTATATATTATATATTATATTATTTTATATTATATTATATTATATTATATTATATTATATTATATTATATTATATTATATTATATTATATTATATTATATTATATATATATATCATATCATATCATTATATCTATATCATATATCATATATCATATATATATATCATATATCATATATTATATATATATATATATATACATATTATATATATATATACACACACACACACACACACACACACACACACACACACACACACACACACACACACACACACACACACACACACACCAATATTGTGTATATGTTGGCATTGAAAATTTGTATGGATTTTGTTTAGAAATCTTCTGGATTTATTCTAGTGATCTTACAGATATGTGTCCGAGGCTGACACTAATGTACAGTTATAATTGTACATAATTCTAATTCATCATTCTTGTTTTCCTGTTGAAAATAACAATGAAAATGTTAACTTACCCCATAGCGTTCAGCTGCCACCTCGTCCAAGGTTCTGCCCTCTTCCGCTGCCATCTCCTCACACCTCTTGTACGCCCTCCGCAACCACCCCACTCCGGCATCCCCCGTTACCGCGGCAACTGACTTCTTCCCGGCTTCTTCTTTCTCCTCCTCTGGGAGTCCCTTCCCTCCCCTTTCCCTTCCAGTAGGGGTTCAGCTCCCGTTTATGTCGACCCATCTGGGGGTGGGACATGCACTAACACATTACTATTGGATACCCCTAAATATATCAATTAATTTTTTTTAATTCAAAAATAAATAAGTTTTATTTTAATTATTGCCCACAATACTGTGCAGAATTTCACATGGATTTAAACTTTATTACTTTTAAAATGTATCAGTAAAAAATAACTTTACAGTCAAATATTAGCAAGCAACATTATCCCTTGAATATATCACTAAAACATGCAAAAATATGATTTTATTATAATTGAGCATTTATAATAGTCTATAAATAATTAGGCCTAGACCTACTGACTAAAATATGAAAACAACTATATATAATGTATGATTTAATCTGAAAAAAATACAGAAATGTGATAAATCTGAAGGTAAATATTAGGGCAATTTCTTAAACTGATGTATTTGACCACCAACATTGTACAATTGTATGTTTTACTTACATGTGTACATAAAAAATTGCATAAACATCTGCAATGGCTCATTTGAAATAAAAAGAATATTTTTGAGCCACCTATAATAATAATTATAGGTCAACAATAACACGCGTTTTGATTGGTCAAAAACTAAGCTAACAATCTTACAGGTGTTTCCATTGGTTAATATCAAGGTTAAGAATCACGCATGTTGCCACTGGTTCAGAAAATTGGTTAAAAACTATTGGTTGTGACAAACAGGTAACCTGTTTCAGGACAGCATTAATGTCACCTTATAACCAGAGCAAAACATGTTTCAAGACAAGATTAAGCCATTTAAGATCTTTCCAGAAATCTCCTTCGTCCAGGCACCTTGCCCAAGATCTTTGCTAAATTGATCTGACATTTGGAGTGAATCACCAGTACCCGGTGGTATTAGCCACCAACAGGTAATCAACTCTCTACAGAATGTCCATTAACTGTGATGACCTGTGCTAGTATCTCGCTTGCCGAGGTGAATGCTCTTGGAGAGGCACCTGTTTATTCTGCGACTGAAGCACGCTGTAATGCTGCTTGTCATAGTAAATATTTCCCAATGTCGGCATGATTAGTCTTGTGCCTCATAGATGTCATTGCTAATGATACAGATGATGCTGTTAGTTGGCAGTACAGCCATTAACTGTGCAAATATTAAAATTATAAGTTATGAATATAGTTATAATGACAACATGTACATTCTGTGGCTGTTCATTGGTATTCAGCAGGAATATTTAAAGTCTAAAGTCTAAACAGATAATCATCACCTTATTACTTCGTAAAAGTCATTCAATGTATATATCAGTTACGTTAAGTTTACAACTCCTTCAAACACCGCCATACTAGGCCTATATGTAATGATATTAATGGATTATATAAAATTTCTGTCTGAAGTTAAATGTTTGTAATTTTATGTGTCCTTGTGTGGATTATCTTCTGTAGGTTGCAATTGATACAATTATTCAGACAATGAGCCAACAGTGATGGTGAACCTGACGCTCAGTCTCTCAAAATGTCTGGGTTAAATTGTTTTTTAAATTAGATTCGTGTAAGAAACATATTTGTTCCCTGTGATGACTAGTGCATGTTAAACTCATAAGAACGTGATATTAAATGAAAAAATTAAACCTCGGGGCTGGCCTCGTCGCTTTAACAGTAAATAACTTTATTAATTATAAAAATGACCATTTGACACTTATATGAGTGAGTACAATTATTATCAAGTGTATACTAGTTATGGAAGATATTATTCATGGTTCCAACATCTACATGGACAGCAAGAATTAGCAAGTTTCTATTAAACACTCTCAAATAAGTGTTAATTACTGCAGTATATTTGTTGTTCACACTGCCTGGTCACAATTAATATCATTATTATTTATCATTAATACTAACAAGTCGAATAAAGAATATTTTTCATTGCTTCCATATTTCTAGAATGATTAATTTCGAAAACTTCTGTATCTTAAGCAATTCGACAGTTTCCATTAATTGGTATTGACTGCTTATTCAAAATCAAACTCAGAAATGATAATTACGCAAATTATAAATAAGACCATGAATATTACTCATGATGAAGACATCAATAAAACTAGTTCAACAACAAACACCTGTCTCCGTACCTCTTCTTCCTGTTGTTGTTTTGCCTTCTCTTCTTCTGTTTTCTCCATCTTTTTACGGCGGATATCATCTCGCGACACACTGGGCAGCAGGTCCAGAGGCGCTGACATCCAACTGTCTCGCTGCAATATACATTGACATCTGGGTTACCATGGCAACATAATAAAATTTATATATCAACTGTTTTAATAGATTTCAACATTTATTCCTACTAATTTATTTAATTTAATACCATATAAAAATTAAAAGTACATTTTATCCGTCATCTTACTATTTTAATCCCACTTAATTTAATTTTTACTATTACTTGATGGTTCTTTGTATAATTTATTACTTAAATTATTTATTGCATATATATACATTTTATGTTTACTACCCTTATATTTAATTGTACTTTAATTGTTTAATTCAATTTATGACTATTTGTTGCTTTGCTTTTAAGTTATTTAACTGAATATTTTAAGTTCTAAATATATGCTTATAGATTTAGTATTATTGTATTGAAAAGCACCATAGAGCACTGTGTGATTGGGGCACTATATAAATATCGTATTTTTTATTATTTTATAAACAAACTACCAGGTATAAGTCAGAATCCTACAATATCTCATAATAATAATAATAGTTCTTCTATCGTGTGATCTCTAATTCAATGTTAATCACTGCGTTCACAGATTAGATAAAAATAAATAACAATAAAACATAATTTAAAATATATCTCATTTAAAAAAATTATAATTTAAACTTGTTCATGAAGCATATCTTCTTAGAACTTAATTTTCTAAACTGAAATTGTCAACTACAGAAACTGATACTAATTATCACCTTGTAAATTATTATTACTACATGTACATTAATAATCATGATGACACAATCCGGGTAAACAAGTATCTAAAACATCTTTAATATAGCAATGCTTGTAATATTGGGTGATGCTAGACTGTAGTGGGGGTGGATGTGGGGGTGGGTGTCCTCTCACACCTGACATTTTATGATATTGATGGATGGTAATGAAGGTATTTATGGATATTTATACGTAAAACTATAATCGTAAACACGAGAAATTATGTGGGATACGAACAAATGAATAGCAAAACACAACTGATCAATATAATGAACGTGACCCGGGTTGATCATAGTCATTAGTCACTACTATAAAGGGAACTGAGTCACGTTGACCATGTTTAGTCTCAATGAAAACAAGCTCCTTATTATTACACAGTTATTTATGTGGACATTAACTGAATATTTATGATCATAGTTATTACATCAACATCACAAATACATTTATATCAGAGGCCTCCAACCTGCCTCCCCTGGCGGAAAAAATGGAATGGTCTGATTAGGAGATCACATTTTAAAGAGAAGTATACACGTATATATTTTACGTAAGAATCCATATAAGATTTTCATGAGATTACAAATGGGTAATATAAATTATAAATATGCAGGTATCAGTAGATATTTCTTCAGAATTAATATTTGTTTGACAGAGCGGAGTGCCTCCACAAAGACTGTGATATGACTGAATATTGTAAACCAAAGATAAAAGGGGAAATGTCCTTTGTGTCCATTCACTTCCTTGTTCCCTGTAGTACAGCGATGATGGTCAGTTCAAACAACAGACCACTCTGTCCATCAGTTCTTTCTGACATTTTGAACCATTCAAGACATGTCATTTCACTCCCTGACAAACATGTTTATTCCAACATAAAATCAACTTCTGTGGGAAGCATTCAGCCACACTAGAATTATGTGCAAAGATAAATCATCCATGTCCACCACTGTCTACAACAGACATTCATTTACACAGCTGTGTGAAATGAAGCCATCGGGGTGAACAAAGCTGGCTTTTAGACGCTTAAAAAGGCGACAGAAAGATTCAAAAATTCTCTTCCTCTTGAATGTATTTTATGACTCTAGATGTTACTGCGGGCCACATATATGTAGATGTCTCAGCATGAATGTTGCTACCGAATTCAGTTAACTTCGTAACAGTACATAAAGTTTGAGATACCTCACCAAATCCTTTCGATTCCCCTACGGAGCTTTCAATGTCCTCTTGATACCTTTGCTTTGTCAGCATTCAGAACATCCTGTTACCGTACGTGAGGAATCGTTTGGAGAAATTCACCACCATGTTCCGCACACAATGGGTGAGAACTTATCACAACCCACATAACACCATCAGACCAATAGTTGTTAACCCCAAAATAAAACCAACAACAAGAGCATGTGTGGTGTAATCTATGAGATAGCTTGCCCGAACTGTTAGAAAACCTACATGGGGGGATCTAGCAGTCTCAAAGAACACACAGTCAACAGGGACGACTTACAGCAGTTGGAGAGCACAGAGTGAATGAAGCCTACAACATCACAGCCAAAGAAGCAACAGTGATCATCAGAGAGAACTAATGCTGGGGAAACAACTCAGTGAGGCAATCAAAATCAAAGAGATGCATCCAGCTATCAACCACGATTCCAGGTACAACCTTCCTGCAATCTTCATAGAACTGCTGTCATGTGACAACCGACAACAGAGTCACAAGATGATCGAGCAATCAGCAGTTGAAAGCTGATGAATGCATTGGGAGGACACCGAAAGCTCCATAGGAGAATCAAAAGGATTCGGAAAGGTATCTCAAACTTAATATACTATTATATACAGGTGCATAACATCTCCCGAGTGCTCAGACCTGATAAAATGTCTCTCATTTTCTAACAAATCCATAATAATAAAAATAGGGGGCTGATTAACTGGCACATTAAGAAAATTTATTCTCTTGATCATGTCTGGCTAAACCATGCTTTCGATGATGTGATTTTACATGCTGTAGAAATCTTCAGCTTTGCAATTTTGGCTTCATAGTAGTGAAGTATATTGCAGTGTATTACATTTATACGGCAGCATGATCTGTAATGACAGGCATGTAATGGAACTGTCGCGTACTAATGACTATCTCAGTCGTCACACACATAACTGTGTGGTCGATGAAACGGCAAATGTGCAACTTACACGGCATTCAAACTTAACAGTACTGAACAGAACTTGTACTTTGGATTTTAGTGCATAAATAAATTGTATTATTATTTAAAAAAATTACTAACCATAAACACATTACAACCCTCCAAATGTACTCAGAAAACATGTTGATGGGTCACCCAAAGAAATCAAATGGAATTTACATAAAATAAACCACGTGGGAACATCAAATAAACTATTTCATAACAACTCAATCTTTTATAGTGGCCCATTTCATAATTATGTAATGTCTTTTTCTGAGGATTCTGATACTGCTACCCCCATGTAATGGGCAGTACTGCCCTGCTGGACATAACCACATTGTCCATAACCCCCCTGTATCCGACCAGAATTTTGAATTTGCAACACTGTATACGATGTGCCTAATTAGTAAGTTGCGCATCTTAAGATGTAACCAAAATCACATCATTACTTGTGCATTTAGCAGTTTTTGCTTTTAACTTGGAACAGTGAGAAATGTTCAACTTTTAATTTTCTGTATATAAAACATGATTTTTCTTGTGAAGAAAAAATACACATAATTATTGTAGGCACCTTCACTCTGTCAACAGGTGTACTTGTGTCTAGGTATACCCCTGCTATCCTTGCTGGCGATACACTGTATATCATTTAAATTGTCCCTTTATTTTCAAAGAACAGCCCCCAAAGAATCCAAATACAATTCCATTAGCTGTACCACTGAAAGTAGCAGTATACACTACACACACCCAGTTGATCAAATACAGCTGTTTATAGAACATAACCTTTGCTTAGCTGTTATTTACAACGTGTGTGTTTGTGTGTGTGTGTGTGTGTGTGTGTGTGTGTGTGTGGGTGTGTGTGTGTTTGTGCGTGCGTGCGTGCGTGCGTGCGTACGTGCGTGTGTGCGTGCGTGCGTGCGTGCGGGTGAGTGTGTGTGTGTGTGTGTGCGTGCGTGCGTGCGTGCGTGCGTGTCTGTGCATTAAGATAGCATGCCTCTGCATGTGCATTTACTATGTATTGCATTAATATTTATTATAATATATACCAGACTATTGTATCATTCATGACATAATAATAAACAAGACCCTTACTGTTTTACCACCATCACTTTCACACCAATCTGTCGCACGTGACCACGTCACTAATTATATTACAACCAATGTGTGTCACTAATAACGCACGTCATAGACAATACGGGAAATTGAATACATCACGGGCCAATAAACTTCATAATTCCCTCCCCCATGCCCGGCTAATCACTGTGAGATCTCGAGCGCGCTGATTGGCTAATGCAATGTCTCTGAAACGGTTCAATGCTATAACGCCGCAACACGCACAGCCACCGCTCATTTGGAAGAAGTTGTTCATTGGGATGATATCTGACAACCGCTGGATGAAGTAGTCACGGAAATTGATTCAGAGGCATCCAAACATTTGCGATTGCTATAACATAGCAAAAAGGAACATACCACTACAGTGCTATAATAAGATAAAGGAAGTGAGTTTTACAGGTGGGGCTTGACCACTGGTCAGACGTGGTTTGCAGATACTTTCATGTTTCAGCGAGCGGTGGACATACATGCGCCATTACTTGACAGACATGAATGTGGATTACATGTGATTATGCGCCTCATTGGAATGCGGTTTCTGCAAGATTTGACAATCTGACAGATCTGTAAGTAACCTTTATTGCGACAGTAAGATGATGTATGTGAACTCTGAGACAACATCAATGATATCCACTAAGTAGCCATGACACCATGACGATGATGTTGTTTACATGGCTGCCACTGTTTTGTCACACTGTAGTCACTTGGGTTGCGTTCACTCTCAAAATATCTGTCAAAAGCCTGTTTGCCTCGTTGTAACTGGAGATAAATAACTTTACTGCAAGCTTGTACGTGGCCTTTGTTTACAGTGTACGATATATCTGACTAAAGATGTATTTAATGAGAGATCCTATGATATATCATAACAAGGCTGAAAATATGTCATAATGGGGCAGAAACCGAGTAAGTCACTATACATTCCAAGTTCCATTGACAACATCACAACAAGACCCTGTACAAAAATCTTTTTATTATACTGTTAATAACTTGGCTCCTAGCTTTTAGAACTGATGTTTGCTCAACAGGGTTTGAGCAACTAATATTTGGGTGCTAACAGCTACTTATTAGTGCTTAGTTTATGCTTACTATGGATAAACGTTAATGTTTATATATTACAATTTTTTTTACTTTTGTCTAGCTAGTGGCTACTATGCATAGTGTCTGCCTTGTGGCTACCTGTGTCTGCCTTGTGGCTACTATGCATAGTGTCAGCCTTGTGGCTACTAGTGTCTGCCTAGTGGCTACTAGTGTCTGCCTTGTGGCTACTAGTGTCTGCCTAGTGGCTACTAGTGTCTGCCTAGTGGCTACTAGTGTCTGCCTAGTTGCTACTAGTGTCTGCCTAGTGTCCGCCTTGTGGCTACTAATGTCTGCCTTGTGGCTACTAGTGTCTGCCTTGTGGCTACTAGTGTCTGCCTAGTGGCTACTAGTGTCTGCCTAGTGTATACTAGTGTCCGCCTTGTGGCTACTAGTGTCTGCCTAGTGGCTACTAGTGTCTGTCTAGTGGCTACAAGTGTCTGTCTTGTGTCTGCCTAGTGGCTACTAGTGTCTGCCTTGTGGCTACTAGTGTCTGCCTAGTGGCTACTAGTGTCTGCCTAGTGTATACTAGTGTCTGCCTAGTTGCTACTAGTGTCTGCCTAGTGTCCGCCTTGTGGCTACTAATGTCTGCCTTGTGGCTACTAGTGTCTGCCTTGTGGCTACTAGTGTCTGCCTAGTGGCTACTAGTGTCTGCCTAGTGTATACTAGTGTCCGCCTTGTGGCTACTAGTGTCTGCCTAGTGGCTACTAGTGTCTGTCTAGTGGCTACAAGTGTCTGTCTTGTGTCTGCCTAGTGGCTACTAGTGTCTGCCTTGTGGCTACTAGTGTCTGCCTAGTGGCTACTAGTGTCTGCCTAGTGTATACTAGTGTCCGCCTTGTGGCTACTAGTGTCTGCCTAGTGGCTACTAGTGTCTGTCTAGTGGCTACAAGTGTCTGTCTTGTGTCTGCCTAGTGGCTACTAGTGTCTGCCTTGTGGCTACTAGTGTCTGCCTAGTGGCTACTAGTGTCTGCCTTGTGGCTACTAGTGTCTGCCTAGTGGCTACTAGTGTCCGCCTTGTGGCTACTAATGTCTGCCTTGTGGCTACTAGTGTCTGCCTAGTGACTACTAGTGTCTGCCTAGTGGCTACTAGTGTCTGCCTAGTGGCTACTAGTGTCTGCATTGTGGTTACTAGTGTATAGCTTGTGGGCACTTATTACTATATTGGTGCTACTGACAGGGTAATAGGATCTGGCTAATAGCTATTTGTGTGTGATTATTGGCTACTTGTCTATATATTGTGGCTACTTATTTCTGACTTGTGGCTACTGGCTAGTAATGTTCCATTGCACATTTTGTTTTAAACACAATTTGTCCTGCTGCCTTGGCATAGACTAGGTTACCTCAAACAACATTATTGATCTATATTTATGACTACAGTTTCAAAGACTGAGGTCACTGGCATGTGAAAAGTTCAAAAGATTCCTTTTCCATTAGGAAATGGCTAGGTTGCTTTCTCTGAAGCGTATTTTGTCACGCTGACCTAGACATGGGCTAGATTACATCAAGCAGCAATATCAATCTACAATACATCATCCATTATGACTACTGTTTCAGAAACATGACCCATGCAGCTGCGCTCACCACTCGTGAAAAGTTCAGATTTCTCGTTCATCAGAAAATGACTTCTCCCCAGAAGACAAACACTGCGCAATCACGACAACCATCCATTGTGACGACAACCATTTACTCAAAAATGGAACGCTGTCTAAAGCAATGACGTCGTGTTAGTGTAGAAGATCACCACCAGATGTCGACACTATGTCACTCAACCTTCACATCTGCTCCGCCATCCTTTGCTCGCTCATTCTCTGTCTGACGATTGCGCTGGGACTGGCCGGAAATCTCGCCGTGTTCCTTGTTTTCAAGCGGTCGTGGCGATTGCGAACGTGGGAGAACGCCTTCCACCTCAACATCGCCGCGATCAACCTCTTCATGTGCGTGCTGCAGGCTCCCGCGATCCTCTTCCTGTTATGGGACGACAACGTGACGTCGAACGTCTACCAGGCGATGTGCACCTTCTCACAGGCAGGACTTCTCGGGTTACTCGGCATCCTTGTAAGCCACTCCCAGATCAGCATACTGCGCTGTATCAAGGTCTACAACCCGTGTCACATGCCCAAGAAGCGGCTCATCATATGTGCGCTCATAATTCCGTGGATCGCTGGCCTCATCATCACCGTGCAGATGTACGTCACGGAAACGGGAATATTATTCGTCGACACATGTAGTTATACACACCTAGTCAAAGACACGTCTGTGTTTTACACGATGATCATTGTGCTGCTCACGAGCTGCACAGTCCTCGTGATGTCATACGGAATGATCTTCGTGAAACTGCGCAAGGAACGACGGGTGATATCCTCGACGAAAGTGTTCACGATCGCTCAGACCAGCCGCACTGGACCCGGACCCGGACCACCGCCACTGTTTTTGAACCACGTGAACAAGGACTGCACCGTGCAGTCGATGACGTTCGGCACGGCTACCATACGCCACCTGGTGGTGTCCAGCGCAACACTGCTGGTGACGTTCCTCGCCACGGCGTTGCCGCCTGTGATCACGCTGATTATGTTTCAGCGGATGGAGTTGTCGTACAGTTTCACGGCTGTCATCTACTGCGCCACCTACATTGCCTACTTCCTCAGCCCACTTATATATTCCTTCAGAAATCGCGAGTTCAAACGGACGCTCTGGAACATGCTGAGACGTTCGAACAAGGTGCACGTCTGGAATAGCTAGCCACATGTCAAGGTCATCTCAGGGTCGTGTTGTGATCTCAAATGTACATGTCAAGGTCATCTCAAGAAGGTAATGTGGTGATTTTGAATGTATATGTCAAGGTCACTCGAGGTCTTGTGACGATCTCCAATTTAGACTGATTCAACATCACATGAGAGTGTGTAGACCAATCAGAGGCAAGGTTGCTCAAGGTGAAGCAGCGCTCAACAGGTCAAGGTCACCCATGGTCATGGCTCCATACAACAGTGTCTGACAGAGCTATACGGTCCCATAGGGCAGTGTCTGACAGAGCTACGTGTCACCCAAAGTCATGGGACGAAATATGCATGCAAAAAGAAAGACTCAGAGCTGTGTCACATGACATCAGTGTGGGAACTCGGTCTGTCGGCTCGAAACATTGCTCATTCCAAAATGTTGCTCCAAAAATAAATTCTTGCTGTCCAATCGAATCTTAGAGCCATGAACACTACATTCCATAAGATGACGTGTGCTGCAGAAACGCTACCAAAAGTTAGTTTTATGATGAATATTCAAGCAGCACCATGCAAATGACATCAGTGAAACAATGATGATGAAAACTTCTCTGGGAGCTGTCAAGCTACATGATCACTGGGCACAGGCGACTGGGAGCTACTGTTGTATGTGGCTGTATACAGCACATGTCTAGTAATGCTCATTAATGCTGGGTCTATAATATCTATTTGCTCATTAATGAAAATGCAGAGTAAGGTAGCTACTCAGGACAGACAATGTTGTGGGTTGTAGAGCCAACATACAACGCACTACGCCACAGATGTATGACAAGGATGTCTGTATTTGGCAGACATTTGCTATTATTGTCCAGGGAGTGCATAGCAATGGTCAGTCACTGGTTAACTTATATGTTGCTAGTTGGTTATTTATCTAAATAAAGGGCTTCTCTGTCCAGAATTGGTCGAGCAGTAATTTGTCATGGGAAGTCTGCTGTCTAGTATGTGGGAAAGTTAAACATCAAAGGGTATTGTGGTTAACTCTGCTTGCCTCAGTGTTATTGCCAATCAATTTTGTTTCGAAACTGGCTGTTTTGTTTACGGGTGCCATTTGAACATGTTGCAAGTGGAATCTTTCAAATTGCAAACATTGTTCCGAGCTTAATGAAGTAACTAAGCACAAATGGACAGGCCTTCAACAAGCATGATGCAGTCTTAAGACCATAACAGGAAATGAAAAAGTAAAACACAGGAGCTGCTTTAAACAAATATAATTGTTCGATCTCTCTGTGTAGTGTACATGTATATCTAAATTATCAATGTTAACTACCAGGGTAAGTTAATTCTCTTTTAACTAAGTTAACTTTTTTATTTAGTATATCTACAATAAGAACCTCCATAAAACAGGAATGAAAAACTACCATGAATCCTTCTTCTTTCCTCCTCATGGACTGATTGATTACCGGTATTTTATTCTCCATTCACGTTGCAACAAACAAATTTATTGAACATTGAATTTGTTAGAATAATTACAACATCTCAGGTTGTCAACAAATTGTCAGTACACAAAGTCTTACCCAGTACCGACTTACTATAATCAAAGGTCCAAGTCAGTCATTTCTGTCAACAGTCAGGAGACTACAGCTCTCAAAACATGCACAAATATCAATGTCTGAGCTTCCAAAACAAAAAATAGAATTAAGTAAATGTTTTAAGCGTAGACCACCAACTTTATAATATTGTGAGTTGTGCCACCAGCCAATTTTCTGTTATGGTTTAGAGCCAGGTGACTGCTGTGATTTCACATCCATAGTGAATGACACACAGGGACAATCTTGTTGAATGTGTTGACACACCAGCAAATAACCCCATGGAAATAACTGTATATTCTCTATAGAACACTTTACAATGTACAATTTTGTATTATTATTTTGCTAATAAATTACTGTTGTATGAAGTAACAACGAATGAATGTCATATGATTCTAACTGGTGCCCAGAGGGTCTGATTATGCTTACAGGCAATCGTTATACACCAAATAAAACAGGATAATGTATATGTACCTGTAATCAAATACATACTACTTCAGACATCAATCAAACAACGGTACCAATGGTGTCACAATGTTGGTACCAGAAGTTTGGTATCATAATGACTCTATCAGAAAGGCAGTACCAACATGTTGGTACCATAATGATAATATCAGAAAGTTCAGGTACCACAATGACGGTATCAGGAAAATAGTACCAACAGGTTGGTATCATAATGATGGTATCAGAAGGTTGGAATCATAACGACTCTCTCAGAAAGGCAGTACCAACATGTTGGTACCATAATGATGGTATCAGAAAGTTCAGGTACCACAATGATGGTATCAGGAAAGTAGTACCAACAGGTTGGCACAATGACAGTATCAGAAAAGTAGTACCAACAGGTTGGTAACATAATGATGGTACCAGAAGGTTGATACAATAATGACGGTATCAAAAAAGTACTAGCAGCAGACTAATATCTTCAACATAGTTATACTAGAACAAACAATATATAAAACACTAACAATAGTGATGAATGACATAATCCCCTTAACCAATGCTACCCACCAGTAGATACATAACACACACTGTTCCTGTGACTTCTGCAGAAAGCGTCTTTAATGTAAGACACCTACCTATCTATTCACCTGTCTCGATGAACATGTCCACATGGGACAAGGAGAAAAGATAAATGGGAATAGAAAACAATACGAGTGGACCCTGTGGTTCTGTTCACTGAGCTCGACGACGCAAGGACAGCATTAATCAGGGTCTAAGCAGCTGCACGCTCATACCTTTAACGAGGCTAGTAATTGTCCGCTCCACCTGCTGGGTGATTCAGGTGAATACATCCCAACAGATGATGACATACAGAGACTGTTAACCGCTGAGACAAGCGGGCGTGCTGATCCAATTACTGGCTCCGTGAACTCACAGCCGCAAACATGTCACCAGCGAAATCAACGTTTTATGTTCAATTTATCATATCGTGTGGTGTGGTGTTGTGTGTGTGTGTGTGTGTGTGTGTGTGTGTGTGTGTGTGTGTGTGTGTGTGTGTGTGTGTGTGTGTGTGTGTGTGTGTGTGTGTGTGTGTGTGTGTGTGTGTGTGTGTGTGTGTGTGTGTGTGTGTGTGTGTGTGTGTGTGTGTGTGTGTGTGTTTTGTGTATGTGTGTGTGGTGTGTGTATAAAATGTGTAATATCTATGCATTTGTTTTTGTTTGTTTGTGTGTTTGTGTGTATTTGTGTGTTTGTGTGTTTGTGTGTTTGTGTGTGTGTTTGTGTGTTTGTGTGGGCGTGTGTTTATGAATGAAGCGACAAAATATTTAATTTTCAACAACAAGAAGGACACAAATTGAAGTACGTTACATTAGTAATTGTTGAATATGGATTTTTTACGCAGTACATATAGCATATATTACTGTCCCCATTACAAGACATACTAAATCAACAGTATACAACTGTTTTTTTTCTTCAAACATAAATTGCTACTCTGATTTACATTCTGAATGATGAGAATTTGTGAATGAAAAAAAAATTCATATCAATACATTTCAACAATTACATAACATGTTATGTTACCATAAACAAAAGCAAAAGTACAACTATCAAATTTGAATATAACAAAAACGTAGCAGCAAAAAACAATCACAAAATACATTTCTTCAGGTTTTACTTACCTCTAACTTTGGCCCTTTCATGTCCACAGACGAGCTGGCACATGGCTGTTGTGCCTTGCTTCCACCAGATGTCGCCAATGCAGGCTTCTCAACCCACATTGCGGCATCGTCAGAATCCTGTTGAGAAAAAAACGCTTTTTTATTTGTTTCAGATTACCAGGTATGTCAAACTGTTAGCTATAGAGAGTTGACCGTTATAGAGAGGTTATGAATCCATTACATTGATTACTATACAGGAAAGAAAGTTGCTATGACCAGTGACAAAGGTTTGCTAGATTGAAGCCCATATATCCGAACTGCTTCGAAATATTCGGAATCTGTTTGCCCACATCTCCAACTGCCAGGGTCTGTCTTAAATGTAAACTCAGCCACTGAATTCATTAGTGTATTTTTAATCTATATCAAAGGTATTTGTTGTTTTGGTTTTGGTGATCTTAGCAACAACTGTCAAAGAGTTTGCCTCGTACACAAACACAAACACACTGAGTCACTGTGAAATTACATTGCAACTTTGTAAAAGTTGATTACCAACATCTATTATGATGCTTTCAATTATTTTTAAGATACAACTTAGTGTTAGGCAGCCAAGTACAAAAAAGGGAATTCGCAAACCTTCTGTGCCTCCATTTTTGTTTATGCGCAGCAATAACTACATAACAATAATTATAAGTCTCTTATGAGGACTTCAATTATTTTATGATAAGTACAACATAAAAATAAAAACAATTTGCAAATGTTATATCTTGGTGATTGTATGCACGAGCAGCAATAACTCAGAGAATATTTAATCAAATTGAAAGGTTGACAATAATAACATACCCAATGTCTACCTACCGAATTTGAGCTGTTGTCATCTTTTCTCTTATGTCCGTGTTTCTTGGACTTCTTAGCTTTCTTCTCCTTCTTATGTTTCTTCTCTTTATGAGACTTCTTCTTCTTCACCTTTGCAAGTTCCTGAAGATAAAATATTGCTGGCTGAGATCAGTACAACCTCAATCATAGAATCCATAGATATGGAATTATTAAATAACATTTATATTTTGCGACGTTTACGTGATGGTCACACAAGACTGCAAAGTCCCAAAATTAGTTTACATAGTGGGGTGGTTTGGTCATAACCATGTATCTTGAATAAATAAATTGCTACAGTGGTGCCACCATCTTCTGAATGGCGGTGCTCATACCACTGGTGAACACTTCATTTCTATTTCATGACATTGCTTGTTTTTACATTACAAGTACTGTTTGAAACTGTATTTTTACACCCTAATTTATTTGTTGTTAGTTATTCTAATTACACTGTATTTATCTTGGCTTATTAATTTATTTATGTCTGCTTATTTACTTATGTTTCTTAGCTTACCGGTACTGACTTATTTATCTTAGCTTATAATAAAATTCTTTTATCTTAGCCTACCGATACTTACTTATTTATCTTAGCTTATTTCTTTTATCTTAGCTTATGTATTTATTAATCTATATTTTATATTTAGTCAACACGTCATGTTAATGTGAATCACTTTGGCTGGCATTTTGTTCCTTAAAAAGCAGAATTATGATTATTGTAATGTTTTTACTCTGCTAATTTATGAGAACGTACATAGAAGGCAGATCTACTCAGAAATTCGATAAACCCAAGATGATGACTGTAAAAAGTAAACAAAATTCTGTAGTTTGGCAGTATTCAGTACTTAGGACTGCTCAAAGCATTTCACACCCTTGTTCTGACAGACTTGTTCAATGAAATGCCACTTATTCTGTCAGAAAATGGACATAACCCAAGGGGGTTTTTCCAGTGGGTTTTTTCCAAGTGGGTCCTGGATCTGAATCCCGGACATAACCCAGTCAGAAAAAAAACACTGGAAAAATCCACAATTATTCCAATTTTTTAAAAATATATGTGGGGTTATGTTCGAGTGGGGTTATGACTGAATATTTATTATATACAACACATAATTGGAAACAAACATCGATTGACCCAAGGAGACCTGGCATACAAGCCACCCTGACATATAGGCCACCCTGACATACAGGCCACCCTGACATACAGGGCTATTACAGGCTACCCTGATAATTTACATAGACACACTTTTTTAATTAACTAATACTAGTGTTTATAAACTGAAGTATATTAAATATTAAACACCACCATGTAAGTATAGTAAATATAAATAGTATAGTGATTAAAAAAATTGTATTACTAAAACAATTACAAATACACCATCTAATATTTAACACTACTAGCTGTATCTCACAGTATCATTATACATTAATAATGCAAAAAAGTCATCATGAAATGTTGACATGTATATTACATGACGTATATACGTTACATAATGCATGATACACATTATAACATTAAATTACATAATACATGATATACATTAACATATTTAGTGTTGTATATAAAAATTTGATATAGCTCATGTTGTTTCATAATTCCTAATTGTATATGTTTATGCATAGTTTGTAAACCCTTAGTATGAATGGCTGTTTATTTGTACAATGACACATGACTGTTTATATATATATATATATTTATATATATATATATATATATATATATATATATATATATATATATATATATATATATATATATATATATATACATACACTACATTACAAAAAAACACTTGTATTCCTGGACGACCCATCCAGCCCAGCAAAAGCGGTCGCTCAAAACAGGTGGTTGCTTATAACAGGTTGCACACAAAATATGTCAGCATAATTATGAAAGTGTACATGTGTGTATAATCTACACGGGCAAGCAGGCAAGCATTGTACTAGTATAATGAAACAATAAATGATCATTAATATATTAATACAATTGCTACAATGTGTGAATTGTTCCATATTGTGGGATGCTTGAATAAATATAACTAAGAGTAATTTTCACTCATCCATTCATTTATTGTCATCTCAACAAAATACAATAATACTAATACAGTGCTGTAATGTAAATTTTTATAGTGCCGGTATCCGCCACGTGGTGGTGCTGACATGGCGCTTTTACATAAATTTGTTCATCAAACACATAATATATTCAATTCAATAACTTTATTCAATAAATAATATGTATTATATATATATATATATATATATATATATATATATATATATATATATATATATATATATATATCACTGATATTCTTAAACAATGTTCTGTGATTTACTCTGTCGAAGGCTTTACTGGCATCAAGAAAACATACAAATACACTGCCATTCAGAGTTCGATATAAATCAATAATTTTTGGATTAATCTAAAAAATAGAATCAATATCACACTGCACATATCGCATCGCATTTATTATTTCTTGGACAAGATATCTGTCAGTTGACATTCATTCATCTGGCGACGCTCCAAATTGAACATGTCCTCCTACTGTATGTCCATTTGCACCAGCGAATACATCGCCATTCTACACAGCTCGCTGAAATCGCTCCTCCCTATCTGGCTCAGGTAGCCAACATCATGGAATATCTTCAGAATACATTCTGATTGTGGATGACACCAAGCAGTAGCCTTGTATAACTTCTTCTGAAGTGCAGCTACAGTTGCTACAAGCTTAGTGATTTTGTCCGTGTCGTTTTCCAGTGCGATTCTGGCAAAGCTTGTACTTTTAACAGTGCCAAACAAGTCGTGAGCAACACCGCGAATATCACGTTCCACTTGTCCCAATTGAAAAATGGCATTGTCAGGAGTGAGGCTTCTGTTCCGACTCCAACGTAAATTGGTGGCCCAAATAATTTTTTGGACAATATGTTCAAAGTCGTCTGCAGCTTGTGACATGCAATTGAAAAACGAGCTAATACTGACAGCTCTGACGTATTGTGATCTATAGTTGACATGACAGGGCTCTAGTAGATAAATCCAGTCGGAGGGTGTCAACACAGAAAGTATGACATTCGCCAAGCCATTTAGTTTCCTCAACCCTTCTCGGTTCTTTTGTTTTGTATCATCATAATTTTTCCATCGGTCCATACAGTAGAGCTGTACAAATTTAATCTCCATGGTGACAGACTTATTCATTGACATAAAACGGCACAGGGAGAGTGAAATAAATAAATTACTCACATATTTTTTGGGTCTATTTCAAATCACGTGTCTATCTTAATTATATAATTTGTACATTTATCCGACTGTAAGTGTAAGTCATCTTTGCATTTACAGACATAATATAATAAATGTAGGCCAAATACATAAATAGTGTCCGTTGTATTTTTATGTCGTTTTATGGTTTAAATTTTCTTTTTGGCCAAAAAATTTAAAACCCAAATTTTTGCCCCAAAAGTACACATGGTTTTTTCAATATTTTTCCACTAACGTAAATTGGTGGCCCAAAAAATTTTGGCAAAATGTTCAAAGTGTTTCACTTTCTCTTTAAAAGGTTTGCAGGAATTGATTATGTTTAATACAGGGCTCTATAATAAATGGGAGAGTTTTAAACAGAAAGTTTGTTTTATAATGTTATTTCTTTATTCAGGAATTATTGGGGGAACTATATAAAAAAGGAAACTTGTAATTAAAATTTGTTTTGTTAATTGGTGTTTATTCTGGCACTATGTAACTATGTATATGTTTAGATATCTGAGTATCATGGTAGTGTTACTGTATATCAACATTTAAGAGTAATAAGCCAGTTTAATCAATTAACACAGTCAGGTGTTCCCACGGATATATTTAAAAGAAAATTTTTTTCTCTCATAACTTTTAATGATCTTCTACCATTAAAAAACCAAGTTGCTTAAAAACTGGCTTGGTATGTGAGTTATATTTTTTGGATAACTTTTTTTATATGAGGTAGGTAATAGTAATGGATGTTTTTTAAAACCAAAATTGATTTATATATGTAATACATATTTTTGTCTAATTTTATGTATATAAGTAGTTAACATGCCCATAATTTGTGAACATTTATTAGAAACCTTTTCTGTGTTTTTTCCTATTTAAATCAGGCTAGTAACATTTAATCCTAACAAATTATATTTCTCTACTTTTCCTTGAATTATATTATGTATTTTAGTGCAAGGGGGTTGTATATAGTTTATAAAGAAATATGATTTACTCAAATCGCATATGAAACTGTGAGAGTAAGACTTTGTGGATAATATTTATTTAAATTTCTTATTGTGTTGGACGGGGACTCCAATGATGTTGAATTTATCTGAATATAACATACCCTGGTAATTATGCTATTCTCTGAGAACTAGACACGTTCCATATGATAGTCAGGTATTGCATTTAAAGTAAAGTGATGGGGTAAAACAAGGGCATGTGACGTCACCAGTCCTATTCAAGTTTGTCATAGGCAGAAGGACTAACGCGATAATAATACTAATCAGCACTAAAATGTGTAAAATTAATCAATTAAATACACAAATAAGTACAATAAATAAGTATAATAAATTAACATAATGTATCTTAAAGGTTTTCTGCTAAGACACTATAATAACATTAATAATAATACACTAATATTGGTAAATAAATAAGATTAAATAAATAAGATTAAATAAATCAATACAATAAGTACATGGAATAAAAAATTACTCATAATATCACACAATTCTTCCTACTTGAATTATGTTGTATACAGTACATTACAATTTAGCATTCAGAATTAAAATGGCAAAGGTTTTTTTCCAGTAGGGTTATGTCGGGTGAGGGTTTTCCAGTGGGGTTATATCCGAGTGCATTTTTTCCAGTGGGATTATGTCTGAGTGGGTTTTTCCAGTAGAGTTATGTCTGAGTGTTTTTAGTGGGGTTATGTCTGTGTGAGGGTTTTTTCCGGTGGGGTTATGTCTGAGTCAGGTCATTTTATAGTGGGGTTATGTCCGTCTTCCGTGTTGATCTCACACTATGTATAGCTCACATAACCATGAGTTGACTGTGAACCCACAGACAGGTGGCCAGGTGGTAAGTGAAGAGGGACACAGACACTGGTGCAATTAAATGGCCACACTACACCAAGTAGGCCACAGGTAGGTAAAATGACCAATCATGGTCATCTTTCTAATAGCTTCTGCAATCATGACAATTGGTGTCATCCTGCCAGATGATTACCCAAGACAGAAAACTCTCGAAGGCAGTCACTTAATAAGACAGGAAAACACTTCCAGTGATAAACCCATCATCCACGTGTCAATAAGTTGATATGCCATAGAATGCTAATCCCGATGTAGCAAGCAGGGTCCTCTGGTTTACAAAAGTAAATCTAAGTTCGTCTACAGGGCAGTGTCTAAGCCAAAAAACTGCACAAAGCTCTCCCCAGTCTATTGCCTGGCAGACCTGTTCTATGGCACCCCAGTTCAACTTCACTTAAACTAATAGGGCGTGCAAGTCTCGCACGCGAAAACGAGGCTGGGGGCAGTTGGGGGCAGGAGGTCCATATAATCATGTTAACATATTATAGGACTTTGTTTTGTTTTTGGTCATAATAATCAAACTGTTCTGAAATAGCGTATTTCAGTTATATTGTCCGAAGTATTATTACAAGCAGAAGCAATGGAACTCTTTACTGGTGACAATGATCACGGAAATCATGAATTTTAATTGATTATTATGGTGGTTGCCATGGCAATAGCAGCAAGTACTTGTGTTTGGCGATCTCGACTAATAATGAAGAGTGCCAATTTTCACGCAGTACAACTTGTTTGGGCCAAACGTATACATGTGTTATGATTATGTGCATTTAGACAACTTGTCAGATATAAGTGCTTATCGAAACCACAACGTACAGCATTGTAAAATGCAAATCCCGTAAAAGACACATACGGCCTAACATCATGTCTATTATCTGCACTACGTAAATCGCTATGTGTCTATGATAGTGTGATAAACTCATTATTAAATCCGACATTTAAGATAAGAAACGTATAACACAAGATATTTATGAACTGGTTTTCCTAGTATTCATCATTCGGAATCTACAACTGTCATCCATCGTTAGAATATTATTCTTGTGTCCAGTCCCCAATTAGTCTCGCTTAGTCCCCAATAAGCTCCAGTCGCGCGGAGTCACGCCATGTATCGTGACCCACTTACAGGCCCTATTCAACCACACCCCAATCAATACACACAAACTATTCATTCACATTATCCACCACTGGCTGTAGCCAGGCACTCATTCAAGCAGACATGCGATCAACAGAGCAGCAAGGGATTCGAATGCAGATTATCTTGATAGAAAAGAAAATGTTCTGACCACCGTGCCACTGCGCCCCACTTAGTCCACTACAGCTCCATTACAGCCTAATTCCACCGCCAGTCTGATGGGTGACCAAATATCACTCACGCTGCTTGTTTGCAGGAGCAGCGAGTCTTTCCCGCTACGTACATGTCACGGCAATCACGTACCCATCAAATAATGCACTCTTGTAGGAGGTATTTTTGGCAATAAAGGTAATCAGACTTTGTCTATCATCGGTTCAGACAAGACTCATAAACGTGACACACACGTGCCAATGCGTGCACGTGCATAAAGTTGCATGTCACAAATTAAATTCATGTCCAACGCGGAAACCAATCAACTGCATACCTTGAAATGGATACTCGATACCCAGCTGAAGGGAGAAACTCGTTACGAGAAAGTATGAATTATTACTGAACAGGATATGTAGGGTAATGACTTAATTGGATTTTAGGTCTTCTTGGCAATATTGATAACAAAGAAACACACTTATATTAGTTGTCATAAACTATTACTGGGCAGCATCTGATTTCAGTTAAAAAACTACCTTTTTTAAAATAACAAAACTCCACAAAATTTACACACATTACCCATGACAAATTCAAAACAAGATTCCAAATTATTTCAAACATTCTCTTGAATTTATCCATGCTGTCTTTGGTGAGCTAACTTAATTATTTGATTAATGAAGAAAAAGAAAGTTGTCAATGATTATGAATAATTCCTTAATGCGGCCTTAGCTTTTCAGATTTTCTATGATCAATAATTCAAATATTTAATGCAATATCTTTTTGGACTTCTCTCCACACAGGGATAACAATAAAATGTCATTCTAACACACAAAAAAGTCATTTCTTTCCATCGTACTATAAGTAAGTAGGAGATATTTCTTTATTTGTATTTACTAAGCTGAAAATTATTTTTGAAAATTGCATAATGCTCAACATTACAATTTTATAATAAATTTGCCAAATATACCAAAACATACCGGGTAGTTTAACTGCATATAAATGTTAATAAATATAATACTTGTTTTTATGAAAATTTAATTTATGAACTTCACAATCATGTAATACTGAAATCGCAGACAGCTACAATCAACCAATAGCAACCAACCAATAGTAACCTTCTTCCTCGGGTGAAAATGAATGCTGGAATCCAAGCTTTCTCTGTTGCACACCAACTGTGTGAAATTTCCTTCCTGACAGCATTAAACTAGAAAGAAATATAGTTTTAATTTGCTGGCGACTAAAAGCTCTCTCTTTAACGCTGTCGATCCTCCTTGGCTTCCTAGCACTTTCATCCGTCTGTCAACAACTTGTGCAATGTTTACAGCACCCAGATTGTATGATCCCTTGATTTTGTCGCACCACAGAGTTTGATCTTTGAGGATACTGGTGCATAATAAGTCTTTCTTACTGTTAATGTCAAACTTAGGGGTAATTAAGGAGTTTTATTAAGATTGAGAAAAATCCTTACCTGCTGTTCCTGGTCAATGCGGTCACTGACACAGGGAAGCATCCATGTTCCCTCCCCACGCTTCAGGGCTGCTTCCCTCCTTCGTTCTTCCTTCTCATAGTCCCGTTTCGCCTTCAGACAGAAAACAAACTCATCTCATCTTCTGCTAACACTAAAAGTAACACATCTTCACAACACAAGACAAGACAAGACAAGACAAGACAAGACAAGACAAGACAAGACAAGACAAGACAAGACAAGACAAGACAAGACAAGACAAGACAAGACAAGACAAGACAAGACAAGACAAGACAAGACAAGACAACACAACACAACACAACACAACACAACACAACACAACACAACACAACACTGCGTTGTCACAAAATCCTGGTGTTCATTTACGGAAACAGGAAGGGATCAGGACGATTTTGGTTTGTTCAAAGTTCCCGGGCATGTATTATGTTTTCAAACTGAGATCGGTTTTTCCTGCATTACTCATGTTCGTGTTACGTATGCAAGGTGTCCTCAACTGATCAATGAACTGTTTTTGTAGCTTGAAACATCACAGAAAAGAAACAATAGGTTTTGACTTAAGTAATGGTCATCAAATGTCATGAACGAATCCTTTGCAAACGCATCCCTTGCTTCACTTAGTCTTTGTTAATGGTCAATGCTCATTAATTTTTTTACCAAGTGTTACCAGAAATTACCAACTCAAATTTTATATTGCTTTATCAGAAACCGTCACAAAACAGAACTTAGAAGTAATATTTTGCTTTCTAGAATGAGTAAACTGACCATGTACTAAACCAATTAAAATGTTTACTAGTCAATAAAACACACAGTGGTACAGCTTCATGCAGAGACCCGTCCATCCATCATTTAGATGGGCAAAAACCCTGTGGACAGGTAGAAATATCGGTGGAGAAGTAAAACAGTCTTCACAAATCATAGATGTTCCCAGTTATGCCTTGAAAATGGGTGTCACAGTCACATGTGTTTGTAGTTAACTTTGTTTCATTAAACACATTCTCAACTGGATTATATGTATACGAGTTAACATTAATGTGTCTACACAAAAACATCTGAGACTGCACAAAGCCCTTCATAGTGGCTGTGAAACAATGAGACACCAACACAAGAACTTAACTGCAACTGCTAGCAAACTCTGTCTACAGTTGAATTTCCCAAAAATACATGCTACTGTGTTGAATGCATCACTATTTATAGAAAGAAATTTCACTTGTCCTTGGGACTACCATGCAAGGTTATTCTGCTTGTCTGGGTCAAAGTACGGTTTCACTGCTGTGATTACCGCGGTAGTTGATGTCTAGGACATTAACTCATTAGTTTCGGAGATGATTATTCCAGGTACGTTTCTGGGCAGTTATCTTAATCAGAGCTGAGTGGATCAAACCAGTAAACCACTCTGCTTCACACAGAGGGCTTCCAGTAAACCATTATGCTTCACACAGGGGGCTTTACTTCCTGTGGAGAAAAGAGGATATAATGGGGTATGTCAAATCATTTAATGTCATGAACTTTGTGATTTTGACCATTATGAGACAATACATTAAAGATGTCAAACCATGTAAAACTGCCTGACATACTTCACAAATCATATCTGTGAAAATTTCCTGCAGAATGTTGGCAATAGTATCTCAACATTGTTGTAAACATGAAAATCATCGTTGCCATATTTCTGTGAGATAAATGTATCATTTCAAGGTGGTTTTTTATGAAAATAAAAAAAATTTTAAACTAACTTTTAAATTACTTCATGCCTATGTATTTCTACCAGCATGTGGTGGTGAAATTCAAATAAAAAATGTATATACAAAGAATATATTGTATATCTTCAGAAATTGGTTGTACAATATCTGAGGTTTACTCTACATGTTTTCTAACATACCTGCTCAACAAGAAGACATAACTAAGAAACACTTCTGCGAGGTATATACCAAATAGCATGACACTGAGATCGTGGGATAATGACACATCGTCCAACATGTAATTCAGTTGTGACCACAACAGAATAGTACAGACGTGTATCGGAAATTGCCATCAGAGAATTACCAGGTACACAGTAATTGGCAAGTACCAGGTATGTGATGTGCGCTGCTAGGTTTTGATGTGTTACTAAATGCAGCCTAGAACAAGGCATGGGCATTGCAAGACTTGGGGTCTAAGACTACAAATAGATGAAGTGGGTGTTGGAGAAAGGATTAGTCCCGAGAAACTCGCAATATTTACAGGACGAGTGCATTTTGTGTACAATCTAATATTTTCAAAGACTGGGAAGGTGCAAACTCACAAAAACACTTTGCTAAAAATTATGGGGGTTTTGGAGCACAAAAACCTGTTATCATCACTGAAAAAAAATTCAGTAGTATCCCTTCCCGTCTAAGAGGTCCACTACAGAAATAAGATGATTGTCGATGTACACTTTCTGTCTTGTACGTATGCCTGTTTTATGGAATGTTGTTTTCTTTTGTTCACGAATTCTCACAACTTGAGTATATGAATAAGAAATAAATGTTGCTTCATTCCAGTGGTTACATGGTGTAATGTATATTTAGAATATATTTGCAATACAATATTATAACTCCACAAAAAATACAATATCACTACTACTACGACTGCCGGTACTTCCAATGTCTGGCAGCACAAAATCGACACCTGTTCCATATCCATGACACTGTCAACTCTGTGACAAGGAGGAGTAAAAGCTCCACCGACCCCCTCCCCAATATCAATGCGATAGAATTAATGTGCTTTTGAGTGTGGAAAACTAATAGTAGAATATTGATTAACAAATCTTGCTTCTCTGCATGTAACAAGCTGAACATGTTATGGCTAATAAATTGCAATCATTCTTCACGACAGTAATTTTCACTGCATGATGATGCACTGATGAGGCATCCATTTGGCAGATTGATTCATTATCTCAATTGCACATGACTGTGTCTCTGTCTTCCTGTGTTTAGCCACTGATTGATCTCACAGATCACAAGACATGGGTCACAGATCATCAAACATCCCATTAACCTCCCGTGTTGCACTTCCAGTCATTTAGTTTAATCAAATTGAAACAGACCAATGGGTCATGATTGGGTTTGTGGCCCATAAACACAGTAAGTTCACCCAACATGATATACAAATCAAATAATAATAAATTATGTTATAAAATTTAAAAAATTTACTGTATTTGTAAAACTATGTTATGTATACTTTTATTTTTTAAATGAAAATTGACCATACCATAACATGTCCACCGTGAAATATTCACATTAACCATGTATCATAGTCAAAGTACATACCAGTATCTTAAATGCGGTTCATTGGCATCCTCACGAGTAGTGTAGATATCAGAAAAAAAGATATTATATCTATTCTGTAACATTGTTTTACAATAGAAATTTTTAGTATATATTTTATTCAGTCAGTCACTAATTTTACTCAGTTCTAACAGAAGAAACCACACAGATTGGTTTAATATGACACTATTTATAATATTCAATGTCTCAAAATGTAAGGAAGGTAGCAGAATTAATTTACACCCAACTGGTATATGGACTTAGCAACAGTGGTGCCACCTACTGGACAATTGTGAGCCATATGACATCTTAGACTTCAGTCTTATAAATTGTCATATTGCTTCACATTGACGGGGGGATTTAACGCTGTATGAAAACACATTCTCTGAATTCTGTAAGAGTACGTTTGGGAAGCAAATAGGGTACAATTCACAAAAATACTGATGTCTAAAAGGCACAAAACAGGAAGGCAACACAATACACATAGTCAAGTTAGGTGCTGTTGCACTTGTACCACCAATGACTTCACAACTTGTCACATTGTATGGTCAATTTGGTCATCGTCTTATTTTAAAATTAGCACTTGATGCTAATAAATGTATTACACTGATTTGGAACCACCAGTAATTGTGCTTTACGACCGTTTGATTTCAAACTGGTTATGCCTCGTGCTCTGATAGTTCTTATATAGCGCAGTATCCAATCCTCAGGACCGTTCAAAGCGCTTTACACTTTACTTCCCTGACAGACCTGTTCACTCAGACACCATCTCAGCTTCTCTGGGAAGCTTCCACCCATATGCTACAATTAACGCACAAAGGCTGCTTGTACACATATCCACAAATGTCTATAGTCAGGTACTCAGCTTAGTGAACTGGAGCTAACACTGTGGCACAGGATTCGAACCCGGGTTCTCGTAGTTGAGAGTCTGAAGCTCTACCCCTGAGTCATGGCACTCGACACTAGAGGGATTCAAATACAAATACTTTTAAATACAAATACATTGGAAAGTATTTCAAATACTTTTCATTTTCAGGATGTATTACTATGTAGGTAAAAGAAAAGCAACTCATATATTGAGACATCTAGTTTATAGGCATAATTAGTGTTTTGCTTCATATGATGAAGGCAGACCAGTGCTAGGGAGTATTGTTATTGCTAACTACATGACAGAGACAACTGACTCAAAAACCTCTATCCACAGAGGCAAAGGCCAACATTTGTTGTTTATTAAGTTAAGCCAGGAGGTCCATAATAAAATGCCTATGTTGCCTTCAGATTTCAGAAGAGACACTGCTAATGATCTATGATGTGACAACTTCAAAGTCAGTCAGGAAATCAGAATAGTGTGGCGCCAGCTTGGAGCCTGACTAAAGAACAAAGGGGATACTGTCCTATGGTCACTGTCAGGTGCCAATCCATCCTCATGGCTCTGAGCAAACAAAAGTTGTGGTCACTGCCAGAGCCATGGAACACCTGCTGACATATCGTACAGACAACTTTGGCCATTTCTGTGGGATGCTCAATGGCCTTGCATTTCTGCCACCAACTGACGTGTCTGCTGGCATGACACACCTGTGAACGATTGCACCAGCTTTAGCAGCGCTCCTGGTCGACTATATCAACAAGACATATGTCAATGGCCACTACAGACAAGATCGGGCGCAGGTGAGACACATCAGGATGCTATGTGGAATGTGCACAATGCGACACTAAATGACGACCCACGTCCCATGCACAAATAACGTCTCTGAGGCTTGGAATAACAAGTATCATAACTTGACTGGTTACCAGCATCCCTCAATATGGAAATCCATTAAGTGCCTACAGTGGGACCAGGAGTGTGTGAGTGCTGTCATTTTCCAGGATGCGACCGGCCAACCACCCCGGAAACACGTGAGGCACAAATACGTCAGACTATAGACATGACTGTGGAAGCTTTATCGTGACTATGTCAATGGAATATTGCAAGTATCGCAATTCCTCGTATTGGTCATCTGGTTCGTTTGTAGAAACACTCCGCCGAACACTACCTCCTTCTTGGACACAAGTAATATATCACCATAATATGGTAACATATGACATTGCCAATATGCATCACTAGAAGAGTTATATTAATAACTGGATACATGTTTGAGTTACCAAAATGTCTGTTACCAAAATGTCCATTACCAAAGTGTCCTTTACCAAAATGTCTGAACACCAAAACACACAAGTGACACATGTTTCAAGGTATAAGTGACAGTACCTGTGATTTTGGAAAACATATTTGCGCTTTCAGTTGTTTACCCCTCCACTGATATTTCTACCTATCCACAATGGGTTTTACCTTTCCAAATGACAAGTGGACAGTCTCTGCATAAAGCTATCACATAACGTTCCCACACCTCCATTATGTCTTCTAAAATCTAATCAAATGGGACTGTGGGTTTCCATGGAGATACTATGACTTACAATATCTAACTGTAAAATCTCACACCTGCTTTATCTCAAATATTTGGGATTTAAAGAATAAAATGTTGGCAGTTAATGTGTATCCATGCTGGACAATATGTCCGAGCACTTAGTGTAGAATCCAGATCCCCCTAAAATGTTCCGTTATAACCATATCTTTGCCTAAAATTCCTTAACTTTCCATTATAGCCATCCCATTTGGATGAAAAACAATAAATTAAGGTTTAATGCAGATAATGCAAATTTTTCATTATTGGTACCCCAATGCAGCGTAGAAAGCTTGATGGCATTTTTCTGACACATACTTTGAGTCAGAGTATCACACCAGCCTCAGTAGTAACGTTTGATGAAAACTTCAATTTCAAACAACATGTATCGAACACATGTCACTGCTATTATTTACCATATCCGTGATCTTTGTCGTATTCACAGGTATATCTCACTTTCCATAGCCAAAACCATTGCAACAGCTCTAGTAAGCAGAAGACTTGACAACTGCAATTCTATCCTTTACAATACGGTTGTACTGCAAAGAAGGTTATAGCAAAACTTCAACGTGTTCAAAATTGTTTGGCAAGAGTAGTCATGCTTTTTCCTCATTTTTCTCACTCAATGCCACTTCTGAAATCATTGCATTGGCTCCCTGTGCACTACTGCATTATTTTCCATATTGATACAATAAGAGTGCTTAATGCTTTTAACGCGCCACTGAGCTTGATCTTCAAGGATACTAGAGCATAAGAATTCATCATTATTATTATTACATTTGATACTCCATTTTGGTAATTGATTATTATCATACCAAGCATATGTTATGATTTAAACATAGTGCAACTTAGCACATTTTGAGGCCGAAAAAACAATGCGGTTGGCATAAACAAACTCTGTTTATCGGCCTATGGATACTATGTCCCAAGTTTTGTATGCCCCAGATGATATGCCTTAAATGAGTTGAGTTTTGATATGTTATTTTAAAGTCTTAACATAGATCAGTGGCTATTAGTATTACCCCTAATTTTGGCACTCTTTGTGGAATATTTCAAGTCATTTGTGCATTTTAAACGGTAGTTATTTTGTGGGGACATATCATTCACAATTCTTGTGATATAAATGACTTGGGACATAACATCTATTACTCAGTTTATCGCCCATTCCAAATGCACGGAAGCTGCGCTTGCCCAAATCAGATTGCTATTTGTGTGTTCAAATGTGTCTAAGATGCAATGTTTGTCAAACATACCTGGGATGATGAATTATTGAATTAACGTAATGTCCCAATGAAATACCAAAATCAAAATTTCGAAAATATAGGCAGATTATAATTATACGGGTAATTACTAATTGGTACTAATCCGGCAACATTTAGCCTCTTTTAGGTAGGTCCTGATTCTACAAATTTTCCAATGTCAGTGACAGGCACGCACATACCCATCATTTACCATAGCTTATAGACTTTTTACGACGTATATAATAATAATTCAGACTCAGACATTGGACTATTATGCATGGACGAACGATGCTGAATCGGCGATAATAGAGCAATCTAACATGAATTGCTTCAAATAAACAGTCAATGAAATTTAAATTGAACGTAAACATACAGACTAATTTGGTATATTATGTAAAAATCGCACCTTTGCTAAGACTTGTTCTCTAGCTTCTTTAAGTTGTTGTCTTTCAGCTGTTTTTCCCCAAGAGCTTTCAAATGCAATGGGCGCCGCCATGTTACATTTTACGGCAACAATTATTTTCTTGTAAATTGCTCATAGGATCATCTATTAAACTTTAGTTGACTTTCTTCTTTTGTCAATATAAATGACTTATTGGGTTATTATTTTCATAATTGTATGTTCGCAAATTTATGCGTGTCTATCTGTACGACCATGGCTGCCGTAAGTGGGTTCGAATGCAAACAAGAAAGCCGCGAACGTTCAGAAAATAATCATGGCAGAAAGAGGAATGAAATTCCTTTTTCAACCAGGGGAACATGTGCTGTGCTTCGAGCCTGATCCAGCCAAAGCGCGTGTGTTGTATGAAGCTAAGGTGATTCAGTGCATACATTTGTAATGTGGCGTAATTGAGCTAACAACAAACAACTGTTTGACTTTTTTGTCCTGTCTGTTTTTAGAATTTAGTGTTGTTTTTCAAGGTGTTCGTTCAATCAAGATTCAAGTCACAACAGTTTAATTCCCGGCCACATTGTGGCGCCACCGTTGTCTTAGTAATCTTCGTCTAGTATAAATTGGCAGGGCTCATGTTCGGGAACATTTCCATCAATTTGTTAAGATCCCAGTTAATTTCAGAATGTGCATTATTTATGTTTATTATACTTTAATTTATGTCATTGATATTACGATCTGAGTCTATGACAGTTCCCATTATGGTATCTTTTAGTTCCCCCCAGTGTAGTCTTAGACATCAAATTAGAGTGACCAGTGGCTGGAATTGTTATTGTGTCCTCCGAAAGGCAGGCAATGATGTGTGAAACAAATTGACGACTTACCCAGTTCCTGTGGTCAACAGCTTAATATGCTGACTTTACAACCACCACATGCCCCCAACCGTGATCTAGACCATCTCAAATCGCATACAACATATTGAGGTGAAAATAATTACCAGTGTAAACTATAAAGTGATGTAGGTTTAGTAACAATGCTGCACTAATGTTGATCTCTTGGTATGCTAACTACACACTGACTGAATCAGTGAGTGAATGCTTAATAATGCCTCCATTCTTCAGTAATAACAACATAGGGCACTGACTGATCGTGTGAGTAACTGTTTTACAGGTGTTGGAGACGTCTGTGGTTCGTGACAGGAGAGGCCGCAAGAAGACAGGCTACCAAATCCACTTCCAGGGCTGGAACAGCAGGTGATTGATCACTGACATATCTGACTACAGTAAATCACAGGTGTTGTTACCACCTATCAGCAATAACACATGCTAAGTCGGGGCACTTAATCAGCTTTTCAGTCATGCATATCACACAAGGTTTTACTGGGCTCCAGATTGTTTTGTTTCTGTAAATTTTCCTAGTTATGATTTTCCATCCCCTTTCCAATATTGTCCATTAAGGACAAGAATAATAACAAGGCAGTACATTTTAAACAACTTTCACCAACATTATATCAGGTACCAGGAAGTTAATGGCAGTTTTAATTTCTTTAGAGTGATATTACATTTCAAAGTTAACTTTACCTTGAATTACATAAAAAGATAAATCATGTTAATGAATCTGTCATTTAAACTGCTCGCGTAAATTTTTCTAACTTCAAAGATTTGAATTTTAAATGTAATTCTTTTAATAACTGATAAAATGGCATTCGAATATGTAATATTTGTTTTATGATGCTAAACCAAGCACATTGTGTGTTCTTATAAGTGAATGTAATAGTCAGATCTTAAGTCACTTAAATGGTCCATAAAACTGATTATTATGTTTTATTTTGTGATGATTAGGATATTTCTAATATTGCATTGTTTCAGCTGGGATCGAATTGTGCCCGAAAATTTTGTGTTGAAAAACTCAGATGACAATCGGCAGTTGATGAAACGACTTGTTCACACAGCTCGCCACATGTAAGTGTTCATCTCAAACAAATTATGCCAAATCAAGCAAACTATCGTACGTTTTTGTTTATCCTAAAAACTTAGTTTTCATTCATGCATCCTGAATGATCAGTTTAATATTTTAATGATCTAGTAGTTTGCTCGGATGCTCAGTTTTATATCTGATGTTTATATATTTCTGTAACAAAGATACATTTGAGACAAAAACATACAAAAGGACACATGTGAAATGGTCATTTTCAAAAGTAAGGAAAACTTTTTAATAGCTTTATAAGCACAAAACCTATACTGCTAAATATTGCCGTTTTCCTGGGAGTGCAAGCTGGCAGACATTCTACTTGAAATCTCATAGTACCAAGTGGTAGTGCTAAAGCTGTTCAAATTGACAATATTTATAAGTGTCCAAAAATAAGCAGTACATAAACATATTTTATAGATTTTTACCATGTCTGAAAGCATGCAATGTCCAAATAGTTTTTATACCTTCAGATTTATCTAAAATGCCACTATATATATATATATATATATATATATATATGTGTGTGTGTGTGTGTGTGTGTGACCCGGCTGAACAAATGAGTGATAAATCGGGATTTGACATATGGCGTGAGTGCCATTTAAAGCCATTTTTAGGTTTGTATGGGAAATAAATTCATAGCGTCTGTTTTAAAACTTCCAGCCATCCTACAGTTTTCATGCAAAATTAAATGTGTCTTTTAACGCAATCTAATGCGAGCCCTCTTGATTAACTAGCACAAATGCAAAACTTTAATGGCGGTTTTCAACAGTTTTACTTTTTAACCCCTACCATTCCTAATGTAACATAACTTCACCAATTTTTGTAGTAGAGTCATACTTTTTGAAACTCTGTAAAGTATGATATCTCCTCATTCGAAATATGTAAAAAGAGTTTGTCAACATATTTCCTACTTATCACTCATTTGGTCAGCCGGGGTCACATATACTGTATATAGGATGTACCCCGGTATGTGTGATGAATGTAGTCATAAATATGTCTGTTGTTTTATATCACAGTTTTATGTTGCAGACGTAAGAACAAAGCACGCCGGCGCCGCATCGACGAGATCCTTCGCATTCATTTCAACAACACATTGAGTTTCGTCGACGACAAGGACATATCGACACTGTCACCCGACAGTGACATTGACGATGACGACAGTGAGGAGATGGACAGAAGGTGGCAGGACGGAAGTGACGAGGCAACTGAGGACTACGACTGTGACACCACTGGGCACGAGGACGAGGGAAGTGACGAGGTAAATGTGAGGTCTTTCTGTTGGAGGTTTTTATAGGTTTTTTTATATTTATTTTTATTATAATTTTATTTACAGTTTTGCAAATTTGCATCTAATTGTAACCACCAGGTGGCACCACATGCAGATTATCATTCTTATTGTACCCAGGTGGCACCACTTGTGGATTATTTATAATTTCATCACCAGATAGTAACATGGGGATTTTCTGGAGAGAGAAAAACGAATAACTTTTTCACAAATTCTCAACCCTGTCAGTTAATTACTGCTACATGTGCTCAGAAATGTACAAAATCTGTAGATAAATTATCCATCCAATAGGGCGTGCAAGTCTCGCGCGCGAAAACGAGGCTGGGGGCAGTTGGGGGCAGGAGGTCCATATTCTCCATGTTAACATATAGGGTTTTGTTTTGGTCGTAATAATTGAACTGTCCCGAAATAGCGTATTTCAGTCATATTGTCCGAAGGATTATTACAAGCAGAAGCAGTGGAACATTTTGCCGGTGACAATGATCACAGAAATCATTAATTTTAATCCATTATTATGGTGGTTGCCATGGCAATAGCGGCAAGTACTTGTGTTTGGCGATCTTGACTAATAATGAAGAGTGCCAGTTTTCGCGCAGTACAACCTGTTTGGGCCAAACGTATACATGTGTTATGATTATGGGCATTTAGACAACTTGTCAGATATAAGTGCTTATCGAAACCACAATGTACAGCAATGTAAAACGCAAATCCCGTAAAAGACACATACAGCCTAGCATCGTGTCGATTATCTGCACTACGTAAATCGCTATGTCTATGATCTAGTGTGTTAAACTCAATATTAAATCGGACATTTAAGATAAGAAACGTACAACACAAGATATTTATGAACTGATTTTCCTAGTATTCATCAGTCGGAAGCTTCAACTGTCATCCATCGTTAGAATATTATTCTTGTGTCCAGTCCCCAATTAGTCTCGCTTAGTCCCCAATAAGCTCCAGTCGCGCGGAGTCACGCCATGTATCGTGACCCACTTGCAGGCCCTATTATGGTGTCTGCCCTATACAACGTGATAATGGGCTAGGTCATGCTGGCTGCCGTTAGAAATAAAACCAATTGTGACATTGTGCATTGTCACCCATCTGTTGCTATTCTCAATTTCTAGGCACTGCATTATGGGTTATTGTCCACATTGCCTCCTAGGTGGCACCACACTAGTTGACTTGACCATCTTGGCTGCCTCTGATGTATCATGTGTTTAGACTTATATTTAGATACTGTCTTTGTGTTTCACTCATCCAAGGACGAGGCCGATACAGCTGTGGATGTTGACATCTCTCTGCCTGAGAACTTACGTAAACAACTCGAGGAAGACTGGATGCTGATTAAGCAAAGGGACAAGGTAAACACGGGATAGTGTCTTTAGTCCTCGCAACATTATGATCTACACGTTAAAAGACTGCTTCCTGTGCTGCCATGACAGAAACATCACCCTGCGTAAACAGTCACGTTAATCTTTTTAAGGTACCAATGCTAGTTTGTTCTTGATGTCTTGTATCATGCACATGTTCATTATACCTCGCCTGTAAATCTTTAATTCATGAACATCAAATACAAATACTTTTTAAAAAGTATTGAAATTCGTTAATATACAAATATTTAGCCCCATGTCTGATCCATGCTAGTTTTTTCTTGATGTCATACCCCTGTGTCATGGCGAGTGTTCATTATTTCATGACCATCGCCTGCAGCGTGCTGGTGTGTCACTGTATGTGTTGCAGGGCTTTATGCAGGATAAAATTATTGCCAGTCACGTCACACGTTTCGATGGACACATGGATGTTAACTTTGAAATGCTGACCTGAAATGGACTACAAACACACATGTGACAGCATTTTCACTCACTTTCAAGGCATAACTAACAATATCTATGGTTTTGGAAGACCTTTTTATTGCACCCATCCACCCATATTTCTACCCGTCCATATGCAGGTTTTTTTGGACGGGTCTCTACATAAAGCTATGATGTGTTGTGACATTTGACATTTGTAGATGGTCCGGCTACCTGCCTCACTGTCCGTCATACAGATCCTTGAAGGCTACGTGAAACACATCGCTGTCAACTCCCTCTGTGCCACGGGACAGAAGATACAGAGACAGACAGCGACACCTGGTGGCAGAGATGAACAGGATGCAAGTAAAACGTGCGTGTCTTGTGTAGACAGGTCGCTCTCGTTGTAGTCTCTTGTTGGCATCAGTTGTACATTTAAGATACCTTATCCATGCATTTGCATGGGATAGAATGTTCTTTCGTTATTGGTCTGTTGGGCCAAACTGAAAGGTCCAGTTGGGCCAAGCTGAAGGGTCCAGTGGACTTATAGCATCACTCTGTGTGTGCTGTCAGCTGTATGCCGTTAGCTCACAGAAACCGTTGAAAATCTAATGTTGCATCTAGATATTTCTTATGGTACTGTAACTATGCCTAAGAAATTTAAATTTGATTGACTCATTTGAAATCAGTGTTAGCACGTTTCTGAGTGAAATGATATATATTGGGAATAAACCCGGGATTTAGAGTTCCTGTAATTACATCTAGTCTGCTTAGAAATTAGTTAATATACATCTACATCTAAAGTTCTCAGGTTGACAAGTTCCCAGTTCAGGTGTATACTTGTATTTGTTTAAAGCATGAAGTCATTAAGATGTTCAAAAGAAAATTTACCATTTAGTAACACATTTCAGTGTTACTCTCACAAGGGAGAATGCCAAATACTGTGACTAAAGTCTAGTACAGTCAGGTGCCAATTTGGTTTCTGGATGTTAGCAGGCTCTACTGTACCCAGGCCACTTAGCAAACATTACTTAGCCAGCCACACCATGTCATTTAGACTATGGGACAAATACAACCTAACTGGCTAAGAACCTGCAAACAGCTGTAGACATTGTTTCTATAAGCCCCAAACCAGCTCCAGCTTTTGAACTTGTGATTTACCAGTATTTATCACCCGAGTGGGGAAAACGTGCCAACCCTATTTGGAAGCCTCCCAGAGTCCTCTGGGATGCAACAATTGTTAAATGTTAAGTTTTCCTAGTTTTTATTTAATATAATTATTGTTTTATTAATATTCTTGACAACTACAGAGTGAAATATCATACACTTTATTTATATTGTTTGCTGCATTCACACAATTTGGCTGTGTTTCTGGCCATCTCGTATGAATCCTGAGAAAATTTCAATTAGGTGATCATGGTGAAAAGACTAGGCAGTAATTATGATTCGTCAAAATAAAATTAATTCATATAATCTGAAGGACATCAGGGCCACTTGGCCCATTTTTTATTTCCCGATCTTTTACGTAAGTGCACTCTTTAAATGTTCCTTTTGAAAAGATGTACCCTAAATGTTTACCAATAAAATGGTGTGTCTCATTGTTCTGTTTTAGTATTGATCTGAGCAAGGAAGTTGCAGATGGCATCCGAACTGCATTTGACTTCTGCCTTCCCAGCATCCTCCTGTACGATAGCGAGCGCGCTCAGTTCGAAACAGAGACTCAGTCCATTTCCTGTCGTCCACCAGCAAAACACAATGCTAGGTTTGTCTATGTTGATGATATTTATGTGTGTAAACCTTGCATGTACTTGAGTGGGTTGACAGCCATCCAGCTTTATGTTTTCAACGAGGCGTTTATGTATAATGGAATTTATCGTCTAAAATAGCTTGCCATGAGAAACTTGTGTGTGTGTGTGTGTGTGTGTGTGTGTGTGTGCGTGCGTGCGTGCGTGTGTGTGCGTGTGCGTGTGCGTGTGCGAGTGCGTGTGCGTGTGTGTGTGTGTCATTTGTGTCTTGAATATTTTGATAATTTGAATTGTGTCTATGGGTGTTCCTCAAACATTTTGATCCTAATGAATATTTTGAAACATTTCCAATTCCAGATCGCATCATCAAATGAAAGGAGTTACCCCTGTGTATCCTTACAGTACATACAAATAGAAGAACATTATAAAACATTATGTTCATTTGTGCCTTCTTTCTCCAGTTCAATTCCCCGTCTACAAACTCAACCCCTCCCCAGTCCACAATGCAGTTGCCGTCGTCTGACACAATCAACTGTTTCAGCGATGCCAGTACCCCTGGTGTCACAGCTCGCTCACCGCGACACCGGAATGCCTCTGGTGGCCACCAGGTGGCTGCATCAACCCACAACACAGACGAACCCCCGTCGAAGTTGTTACACATCAAACAGGAGATGGTAGATCAGAGCGTAGATGAGCCTCCCACTCGTCGCATCACCCGCCATCTGCTCGCCGTCGAAGCACGCAAGATGAAGAAGAAAAGCAGCAAGTCGAGCGGTGTGGAGGGAAAAGGAACTAATGAGTGTAAAGGGGTCGATAGGGTCGAGGAAGTGGTCGAAAGCTCGGCCGGTGAGGAGACAAGTACGACGCCGATGCTTCGTCGCAACTCTCTGCGATCACGCATGCGTCACAGCAGTGGCACCACACTGAAGGCACTGGCCGATTGCGTCTCGCCAGCGCCACCTGCTGCCACAAGTGGTAACTGTCCGGCAGCGACTGTGGAACATAGACCCAGTGCTGCGGCGGCGGTTGATGTGTGTACACCGAAGAAGGTACAATTAAAAAAGGAATTATGTAAGAATAACAGGAAAATAATTTTCTTAGATAGTGAGCTGGAAACCACCAGAAGCTGCTTGCTTCAAAGATAGTCAAGAATACATAATGGTGAAATTACAATTTTTAATTTTTTAGTGTGATTCATAAAACGACACCAGTGATCACTCTAGGGACAGGGTCAGCCTTTAGATCTAAAATTGACCAATTCCGACAGCAGACTGATGCTACAAGTCAGTCAAACTTCGCCCAAAATAATATAATATAATGCAATATACTGAGATTGCACAATTTTTGTGTGGATATCATTAGAATACATTAGAACAAAATATATTAATGGTCAGGACTCTCTTTAATTTTCATAATTCTTGTGAAAGTAAGTCGGCAGAACAGGGACTTTTTAAATGGCTTAAGTCTTGAGGGTTAGTGATGTAGACTGTAGAACTGTATTGCAGAAGTAATTGTGAAGATAAAGTTATACTATATAACATGATGGTATACTAAAAATGCAGGCTTTATACCTTTCTGTGAATGTACTATGTTATCGTCTTAACTTTTGTTTGTTTTTTTAACAGCCTGACCAAACAACAATATCCCAGCACGATGCCCTAGTCAACGAAGTGTTGTCATGGCAACTGATACCCCCTGAGGTGTACTCCTCCATTCCTCCACCCCCTTCCACAATATATGGAGCACACCATCTGCTCCGTCTGTTTGGTGAGTATAAGTGGGACAGGTGCTTGAGTTGGGAGGGTGCTCCCCAAAAATGCATCCCCTTCATGTTCCCCAGAAAACATCCAACTCCATCCCTTGAAACTCCCCAAAACATCTAACTGCTCCCTCTTGAAGTTCCCCAAAACACATCCAACTTGACCCCTTTGAAGCTCCCCCAAAACTGCATCCAGCCACCTTTATCATGTCTTTAGGCAGGGGTTGATGTTTCCACCCATTCTTTCCCTCCCCTCCCCTCCCCTCCCTCCCCTCCCCTCCCCTCCCTCCCACTCTCCCTTCCCGCTCAGAGGCTACTTCTGAACACAAATGGGTTTGCCAAAATAAAATCTATCCGTGTATCAGTTTTTTCTCAGATTCAGATTCTATTATGTGAATCCTCTTCCAGACATGTTCTCAGAGGCTACATTCTTGAACAATGTCTAAATGTGAGATTTTTGCCAAATTAAAATCTATCCGTGTATCAGTTTTTTTCTCAGATTCTCAGACAGTGTTTGTCTTCTGAAAAAAAAATCAAGAATTTAATAAACTTTTCTGTGTTGCAACAAGAATTACAGTGAACTGTGATAATTGTCTTGGTTTGTTATTTCATGAAGTTACGCAGTAATGATTTCTCTGTGATGTCTTTGTCGCACAGTGAAGTTGCCAGACCTGCTGCAGCAGATGGCCCTTCCCAGAATGCACCTGCAGCAGTTGACACAGCACCTCGAAATGTTCCTTGGGTGAGTGGTTGAGAGTCTTGTTACATTGACTGGCTTCATTTTTTGTCTTCTGGCATATTGTCAAGCTTGGTCTTTAGCCTTTGCTGTCACTGATGTAAATTAAGCCTGATAACAATTGTGACTATGAAATATTGTATTAAAATGTAAATAAATAAAAGGAGATTAAGATAGCAAAAATGTTAAACCAAATAAATATTTTTTTTACAAATTAACAGTATAATAACATGTTATTAAATAAATAATTATTATGATCGTATAATAGTATGATAGGTAACACCCAAATAACTAGGCATTAAAAGCAGATTTGATATGATGAATCTTATGATACGATTTCAATGTAATCAAACACTCCGTCACACGTTGGTGGTTGTTACACGTCCGTAAAGGTAACTATTATACATTAAAAGTTAGTTTAAAATAGCGTTCTTTGAAAGCGTCCATTGACGTGTTCAGCCGCAATTCCTTCAGCAACACATTCCATAGAAATGGTAGGCTTTGAGAGAACGACGCCTACATACCAAGGTCTGTTATACAGGTACCTGTCAGAGAGAATTGACGATCTCTTTCCTGTGTCTGCCTACATTGACCACCAGGAGTTCAACATCCACAGCGGCCTCAAAATACAGGCGACCAAACATGTGGGCAGGACAATCTAAGTGCTGTCATCTGTCACCAGCACTTTGACAGCTTCACAGTCGGCCTGTCGTTAGTTGACAGCTAAACTGAACTTTCATGAAAATGTTTGGCGTGGCCAACTCTCCCTGTTTGGTGAACTCATCCGGAGGTCTGGCTGAAGATATGTGGGTTATTTGTTACGAAGCAACCTTTTGTTATTTTGTGACATGAATTTAACTGATGATACTTGTAGCAACTTTGTTTCATTACCCAGAATCCTCACAAAGGTTGGTGTCATGTATTGGTGTGAAAAGGAAGTTGGCCACGTTACCGATGATGATCGAGGAAAAGTTCCATATTCAAGGAGTAATCTAGGAACTTACAGCTAGCCTTCCTTAATGACAGAGCCCGTGTTTTCTGGCATTTTATCTCAGAAATCTCTAACGTCATTAAATTACAAACTGTTTGTTTGTGATAGATGTAGACTGTCAACATCCTGTTGTACCCTTTTTGTGGTGCTACACCTACACCAATACTTTGTCAGGTAATTTATATATATATATATATTATACTGTACACCTGGTGTTGTCTTCTGTTCTATGAATACACTGGCAACTTTCGGATCGAGTACTAAGCTCTACCCGTACCAGCTGATGTGTCCCAATGACTATTACTTTTACTTAACCGAGATAATTATGTCGGTGTAATAAAAATGATCACATTTTGAAATACATGAATGGACAAACACCACATGTACATATCTTACCAAGAAACGATAGCTACATTGTCTTTATGGATGTTGTGTTTTTGTCTATGTAAATGTGTGTTTATCCTTGTTGCATGTTGAGGTATCATTACAAGAATATTGTCATTTGTAAGGGTACCTTTTCCATCATGTCACCGTTGTATTTTCTGTAATACAACAAAATGGTCAACAATTTTCTGCAGTTTTATCACATTTTAATCCACATTTTTCGTGAAAAACAGTACACATAATCATACATCAAACCCACCCACAAACCCACAGTAATCTTCAACTCTGGCATGGCAAAATTCTCTAACATGGAAAAGGTCAGTTAATCCTCGACTTTTTTAATCAGCTTATATTCTCTAAATAGTTGGCATTACACAATTGTTGCGCCATCGTACAAATAATAGTATTTACTGAATGCATGCTTGCAGCAAAAATAAATCTTTCCCAGACAATGTGACTGATGCGTCATCACTAAGATTTTGTTCAGTTGGTGTCAAGAAAATAAATTACATCACCTGTGGGGCAACTTTTTTGATCTCATTTCCTTTCTTTTTGTTGTTAAACTAAGGAGATTTCCCACAATGCACAGTGACTGGCTACACATTACATTGCAGCAGTGCTCATTGACATTTAAACTGTAACCTACTGTTACTGCCGTTGATGCATAAGAACGTCTGCCCAAAAATATCATAGATACACCCCATGTTGTGTTGTTCTGATATCCCCGAGTGTGCCTTCATCATTCTAAACAAAATGACCGGAAAGCATAAAATGACTAGGAATTACATGCACAAGTGCATCATAAAATACTGAAATATAAATCACTGTTTACAAGTTCTGTACATTTGTAGATTACTTGGTCAAACAAACTTGGAAGCAATAACCTTCAAATATGTAAGACATATTCAGTTAAAATGTTCCTGAGAAATAAAACCCAGTTTACGGTTAAAGAGCTTTGTAAATATAAAAATTCCAATAATCCTAACAAATTTGCATAGGACTGATTGACCCCCCTACCCAAGAGTACCCACATCCAAATATGTTTTGATTATTGGCATGTTTTTATATTTACAAAGCCCTTTTAAAGTATCACTACTCTGTTGCCTAAATATATGTATGCCATACATTAATTTGAGTGACAATATTTATCTATCTATTATATTGAACATCCTTTTATAGGTACAAAGTCTGGTTGTCCTCGTAACAAAACCATGGCTTAAACTAAGTTCTGATCAATCCACCAACACCCAACTTGACCCAAGGAATGGACACACTGTAGCTGATGTGGAGTTAGGTTTAACTGGAGGTCCACTAATGCAAAGCAAGTAAGACTTCACGATAATGCCCAAGCATACCCATTTTTAGTATGTACTCATTTGAATACACCATCTACAACACAATGACACATGGCAGTTTCCCAAGCTACAATAAACAGATTAATATTGTCTATGTAACATCGGCACACCATTACGATCCATACATACCTGCACGGTCATGTCACATGACTTACATCATGTGACACAACTGTGAAATTTAGCCCGCTGTGAGTGACAGTTGAAATATACGGAAAACAAAGAAAAGTTTCATGAGAAGTAAATCATTTACTTATTAACAGCCACAAACACTTTTATAATTTAGAAATACACCTTTTCTAAAATATTCATCGCACAGGTGTATTTTAATGAAACAATTTTAAAATGTAATTTTACCCTTCAGCATAAAATGGAAACGCGTTCAGACTAAACAATAACAGTTAAAATTATACAAAACAAACCGACTTCACGAAAATATGCCTGGCAATTAATGTGAAGATAATTATAGTTTATACCACACGAAATGATTAAACTAAAACAGTCCGACTTTGTACCTACTGATCAGTGAATGGAACACGAGGCTGACAATTACCTGTATATATAAAACAGCAGTCTCTGCTGAATGATATAGAAAATAGTTTGATAGTGTTCTGTATCTGAACGCGTAACTGTTTAATGTTTTATCTGCGACACTCTCGACTACCCTCTATTATAAACACCGTACGGTTTAGGCCATCCACAGGGTCATCCCCACGAGTAGATGACCTTATCACAAGAAGTCTCCTTGAACCAGTCCACACCATCTGCCTGCAAGCGACTCGGACACGTCAATTGGTCAAGCCATCTTGAACTCCCTCAGCTGATTGCTAAGACAGTGTGGACAGAACTCACAGTCCATCAAATGGATGACCACTGTGTGCTGCGGACACTGCATGCGCACGCGGCCGTGGAATGAGTGACCACACGTCTGGCACACGAGCTGACCGGCTGGACGGTTACAGAACTTGCACTCGCTGGGTTGACACAGGGACTGGGGAGGCGTGGTCGGGGAAGACGACAGCGTGCTGGTCGACTCGGGGGGTGACGGGGGCAGCACTTCAGATGCATCTGTTGATGTCGTCATCCCTCGGATGGGGGACAGGAACTTGTACTTCTCATAGAGGGGAGCTGGCGGCTGAAGCAGGAAACAACTGGCTGTCATTTGTTTGTATCAGCAGGGGTCAAAATAGTCCGAGGACTACCAGAAATTCGGTTGGACTACCAAAGATGGTGACAGCAGTAGTCCGATGGACTACCACAATATTTTGGAATATTTTCAATTTTTTATTTTGTTATTTTGCTTAAATTTGGGCCACTTCCGGACTACCAAATATGTCTTAGGACTACTAGATTTCCCAGCTAGGTAGTCCTGGTGATTAGCAGAAATTGTTGAGTTATTTCTACCCCTAATCAGCTACCTACAGAAGGCATTGACAACTTCTTTGTTGGGAGTTTATATCTTTGTTGGGGGTAACATACAATCTTTGTGTGTTAAAAAGTCACATGTAATAGTTGTGTATATATAGTATAGGTAAGTTCTTATATAGTATCCAGTCCTCAGGACTGCTCAAAGCACTTTACACTTTACTTCCCTGGCAGACCTGTTCAATGAAACACCATCTCAACTTCTCTGGGAAGCATCCAGCCATGCTGCAAATTAATGCATGAAGGCTGCTCGTACAACTATCTACCAATGTCTATAGCCAGGTACTCATACAGCTGAGTGAACTGGAGAAATTTAGAGAGAAACATATCTGCCCAAGGTTTCACACTGCAGCACAGAATTCGAATCAGGGTTGTTTTCTTAGTCAAGAGTATGTAGATATTTGTTGGGGTAACAAACAAATGTTTTTGTGTTAAAAAAGTCACGTGCAATTGTAATGATGTCACAGTAAAGATCATTTTTATTTAGAAGCACAAGACAACTCTGTATACATGACCCAAGATTCAATTCCATTCCCAGAAGTTGATGGTCAATCAACTCCAAATGTGGAATTTCAATGAACATTGATGCACTGATTTTGTTGCAATTAGTGACTTGACATTGTTATTCCTTACCCCTCAAATCCGCTATTAAAATCCTATTTGTCTTTAAAATCCTATTTGTGATAATGTTACAGGACTTATATGTCGTCTACTCTGTTATTGAAACACTAGCAAGAACAATACAGGGACTGTAGACTGGTACATGGCTTCTGAAATAAGTGCTTCATAAATGCAGTGCAGTAGTAGCAAGCCAATTGCTCTGTGTCAACTGCCAGTCAAATATTGTGTTCTGAGCAAGAAATATAAAACTGTTTTAAAAACAAATCGGATCTGCTTTAGCCAGTTGTCGCTCCATTTGGGTTAAACCCAATGCATTGTGTTTGGAATTAAGAGAAAATTATGCCAACGTAATTCTTAATTTTGTGCGTAATGGAAACGCCATTGAATCAAAGTCAACCGTCACCTATTTAGGGGTAACTTTAGATCAGTCTCTTTCTGGTGATGTTATAGTCTCTGATGTCCTTTTGAAAATGTCAAACATGCTTAAGTTTTTGCATAGGAATGCCAGAAAGTTTTAATATAAAAAAGGTTAAGACTAGTTTCATCTTTGATTCAATGTAATTTTGATTACACATTCTCGGCATGGTGTAGTGGATTGTCGAAAAAAACTAAGAGCAGAATGCAGCGTTGTCAGAACAGGAATGGCTGATTTTTGTTAAATGCTCCATCAAAACGCGTTGTCAGAGCTAATGAATTTAAGACTGTTGGTTTACTCCATGTTGATTATAGAGTAGAACAATTAATTAACAAATGTTGAAATGGTACACCATAGATACCCCACAAGAGCCGGCCAGCAACGGACATGGGGTCAAATACATTGAAATATATTTAAATACAAATACTCTTGAGGGATTCAAATGCAAATACTTTTCAATGCAAAAGTATTTAAATACAAATACATTGGAAAGTATTTCAAATAGTTTTTCACTTTCAAATATTTTTTTCTTCAGGATATATTATAATAGGTAAAAGAACAGCAAGTAATATATCGCGACATCTAGTTTACAGGCATAATTAGTTTTATATTAATACAATGACAGGCAGACCAATGCCACGGGGTATTGTTATTGCTAACTACATCACAGTGACAACTGACTCAGAAACCTCTATCCACAGAGGTAAAGGCCATAATCTGTTTGTTTGTTTGTTAATGACTGCTAGGATCTTGTGAGGAAGTGTGACAGCTCAACTTGAAAGACAGCATGGAAACCTGAATAGCCTGGTGCCAGCTTGGAGCCTGACTAAAGAATGAAGGGGATATTGACCTATGTCACTGCCAGGTGCTAATCTATCCTCTGGCTAAGAGCAAACAAAAGTTGTGGTCACTTCCAGGGCCATGGAGAACACCTGCTGTCAACTGTCTTCAGTAATTAGCACTGTTCTGTGAAAGACACATTACAGTTGCAATGTTGCAATCAATAACCATTTTGAAGGTTGAAAACAACTTGTTTGGTGGAAGGTGATTCGCAGTGAAGGTAATCAGCAGACATTACATGTGATAATGAAACAGAAATGTTGATACTGACAATGTATTAAAAAAATATTTGAAAATCTCAAATACTTTAAGAAAGTATATTCATAAAGGTTAAATACAAAATTACAAATACAAATACTTTGAACATGTGTTATTCCAAGTGTGAAGGGTTCTGGGAACACTTTCTTCTTTTATACAATCACATGCCACTGGCTATAAAACGATGTCAATTTAAAACCAGTTTTAGAAAAAATGTAATTAACCCTTCTATATAGTAGATTGGTGGCTCATGAATTACAACCTTAAAATGGTATTTTAATATATTTTTATTAACTACATCTTACTATGTATTACCATGTTATCATATTTAATATTAGCACATTGTTTTACTAATAACATTGATTTACTTGTATTTAAAATATTTATATTTATTATTATTTTATTACTGGTTTTATTTATATATGTATTTATTTTTTATTAATTATTAGTTATTTTTAGGACACACACGCACGCACGCACGCACACACACCACAGTGACCACACCACACTCCACTCACCCACTGTATTCATGACATGATTGGCACTTTAATAGATCAGTTTAACACTGTTAATGAATGCAGTTAATTACATTAAAGGTGCCTGCCAACTGTGTTGGAATGTTTTAGAATCTAATGATGCTATAGTATAACTAGATCAACACAGTCTGTCAATTAGGGCTCATGTGGATTAGTCAATTATAGATGCTCTCACATTTTTAACCCAGACGAGGGTCCAAGGTAAGAAAATTCACTTAGTTATTATACAGTACTTACCAATGTCTGAGAAAGTTAATTCTGTATTAATATTGTTCAATAAAATGTAAATTTATATAGTTGTATACATTTATTTATGACTGTAGAATCTAAAAATATCCCGGGTTTATAGCAATTCAACATGTAACAGTTTGATCTGTCATCTTAAATTACTTGTTGCATTTCCTAAAAAAATCACAATCTTAATAAAAAAGACAAAAGTTCTCCCTTGGAAGCAATTCCACACTAAATATAATTTTTTACTCAGTATAATACATGACATGTACTAATAATTTAATTTGTAAACGAGTGTGCAATATCTTAAATTATTAATAAATGTTGTAAACGTATTTTAGTGATTTTGATTTTTTAAGTAGCCTTCCGGCTGATATATTTAATTCGCTATAACAGCTTTACTAATCATCCTTAATGTTAGAAACGTAATGGGTATTTAAAATAAAATCGCTGTGCAGTTGGGTCGGGTCTGCACTCTGTACCAATCCGAGACCCGTCCAACGTCAATGGCGTCCATCCATGTTTCTTTACTTTTCCTCCAGCATGTCAGTTTTGGTTCGTTAAAAAGTACCATTTATCGCAAGAAGAACGTAATGAGTTTTACAAATATGTTGCAACAAACCTTAAAAGAACACATATCAACAACTGACACAAGTTGTTAACCAACAGGCAGTACTCACTTCGTTGTCAACATACATCGTAGTCGTACTGCAATCGGCCGGCGACATCCTCGGTCTCGGAGGCTGAAGCAGTCGGACTCCACGCCCGCACGACCTTACCCCCAGTTCCGACGCACGATCAACTCCTAAGCTTTCGGAAAACTTGGGGCCAACCTTTCTAATCCCTCTTCCATACCCCTGAAAGCCGGACGTCTGCATTTCACCGTTAATGCTATCACAACTGACAAAAACTCCGAAGAAGCACGACTGTAACTTTCTCCACCGAAGTCGAAAACGCTGTATTGAACTATGACGTAACCGGTTTGTGCCTAGAAGACAGTGGCGCGAACACGCGCCGTCGCTGTCAGCTGCAAAATTATGGTTCAATGGTAAACCGCCGTCACGGTCGACTGCAATAATTCCACATGAGTCATAAACCCAACTGTTTATGCCTGCTAATCTGAATGTCATAGGTCTAAATATTGATTGCATTATCTAAGCTGATTTGCATCAGGCAGGCGTCTGCACAAAGTTCAGTTATTTCCCAGTAGGTGTCACCATGTAAGTTTAAACTAAAATAAATAAGTAATAATTATAATAATCATGAGCGTCTAAATTCAGGCTACTTATTCCGTTTCGGAGAAAAGCACTTATTATATTCGTTTCCTGCTTTTTCTCCAAACGATGCTTATGAGATGTTCTAAAAACTAACCACTGGGACAACTGTTATGATTTAATTCAGTGTCAGAAAGGAAGAAACTTTAACAGTAGAGAGTAGAATTGCTGTTGATGTACGGTTTTTGGTGAGCTTCGGCAGTTTCATACCCGACCTGACGGGTCAGTGGGTTGTTGGACGAAACGGGATTAGATGTTTCTCCTTCCCGATTGATGATCAACTAAGAAAGCCTGGAGCGGTCGTGTGGTAAAGTGCCTTGAACACGATTGATGATTGTTGTCTCATGACCCCGGGCAGTGGTTCACGTTGACCGGGCGGCCTTTGACGGGGACCACATGTAGAATTTATAACTACAAGTACATGCGATGTGTTGTTGAGCGCTGAGTGTGGGGCGTGCGCGCATAGCCCCGCTGTAACAAGTGTTCCGTTCGTAGGGAAACAGCTCGCATGAGCAGTGAGGGGTTTTGGGGATTCTCAAGAAGGTGAAGCATTTTGAAGGTTTTTGTAAGCCTGCGGAAACAGTGAAAATGGATTTAGAAATATATAAAACTTTTACTAAATGTACATGATGACTATGTTTTAAGTATAATGAATATAAACAATCAGTTAAGCTGAAACATTATCACAATAACAAAAAAGTAATTAATCTAATGATTGGCGAAAAACTGGAATTTTAAATAAACTGAATCGTCATTTTATATTCAACATAATTAGAGTTCAAAATAAATTTAATTTAGTAAGTATGAATGGATTGAAGCATTCAGAGTGGACTTGCGCATCCGTCGTTAGTACGTAGCGTCTGGTTGTGTACCCATTGTAACATTTGTGGTGTACAATATATAATGCAAATAAAAGAATGTGTAGTATATGTGGAATTATATCTTCTATGATTGCAGTTGTCTGGATGAAGTGCGCATGAACGATATAACTAGCATCAATTAACCATTTCGTTTCGAAGTCTTGTTATTGATTATTTTAAGTGGGAGAATGCCGTTAACATAGATCTAGAATAATTACTGAGTGAATGTCCCAACTTCGTCGAGTGCAGTGAACCGTGACGGAATTGCAGCATCACTGGTTAAGATGGGACACCACCACGCAACTGTCAGTTAGATAAACCATTCACAACGTCTATAAAATGACACTAAAGAATACTTAAAACAAGACCTTGGACATCCCGACTGCAATTACCGAAAAGGTGTAAAAGGACGAGTTAATTCATTGAGCACAAATGAAAGCCGCTTAGACACACTTATACAATTGAATGCTAATCGCATCAGCATTAATACTGTACCTACCTGCAGCACTTAGCGTTTGTTGGCGAGCTACTCCCCCCCCCCGCCCCGCCCCCTAACCCAGCCATCACATTCCTCCTTAGAGCGACTTGCGGTTGCAAGTGTGAGCGCTCACAGTTTACGAATGTAAATGAATTATATTGAAATCGTCTGTTCTGGTCACTCAGCAGAATTCTAACACAGGTAACGTAATATAGGCCTACACGTGGGTTCAAACTCGCACATTTAATCGTTTTAGCTAAAATGGTTTCTCTACACCACCTGTTGAAATGAATTATCTCGACAGTTGTACCTGTCTGTCAACTGTTCTAACTAAAGCGACTAAGAACATTTTATTTAAATCTGTTAAGCGTCAAATAGCGTTCACGCGTGTGTTTTCTTATTAGATTAGTTAGGACATTTTGGTTTGTTAAATAAGCCGTTTTACAACATCGGTGCGAGTGCAACTTTTGTTTATTTTCAGTTATTCTTGATCGAGTATCTGGGTAGAGTTGACGTCATACATGTGTGTGCGGAAACATGAATTGTTCAGAATTATGAGAAAGTGGGAGGTTTCGGAAGCAGGAGATTCTGAGGACGCGGGGTACGGAAATAAATCTACCGGGAAATAACCACCGATACCCCCCGGAAATGAGCTATCCCGGAAATATTTATTTACTTAATCCTCTTCGTGTGGGATCACACTTCACTTTAAGGCCGCAACCAAAGAACGCCAATGTCCGCTGCCATTCCCGGAAATAAGCGTCCTGGAAATAAACCCTTCCGGACACAAGCCCCCATCAAAGCACCTCCTAATTCGAGGATAGTTCAACTGTTATGTCACATACTGATGAATCCTACAAACCTCTAACTAACACAAGGAAAGTGTTCAATGCTTTTTCGGAGGGTTAACACTTCTTGTCTTCCGGATTGTGCGTTTTACGGACTCGGTTTTGCCAACAGGAGTCAGACCACATTTGCATTTTCCGTAGGCGACATTTATAACGTTTCCTTCATTTCCTACTAATGTTGAAATTCTCACACCTCAGGCTCCCACAAACTTCTTTCAAACCTAACACCCCTTCATTTCTGCTTGAACCACCCACAGTTTGCCCCTTGATTACATCACCAAGCAAAAATGACAACTGTATTAATACGCAGAAATGCACTGACTGACAGCTGTCATAATTGGATACCTTTGATGCCACGCTGCACAAAAACATCATTTCTACTCACTCCACATTACTTATTTGCTCACAGAGAATTGAAGATATTCTCCTGACCTACCTGGCTTTCATAGTATTAGTAAACTTGTCTTTGATCTTAGTTCTGGTTAGAATACATCTGTACAATGTAGTGTGACAGAAGATGAAAGACTCGACCACTTTAATGCTGGATAGTGTGAAAGTGGAGTCTATGTATTTCCTTTGAATTAACACATGAACAAGTATTAACTGCTTGCATTTGTGCTCAACAATGCAACTCGTTCTTACATCCCTCTTTAGATAACTGCAATCGTGGAAGTACATTTTCTCACATTGTGTTTGTGCATTAACTTCAGGTGTGACAGGAGGGGGTGTGATGCATTATTGATGTGAAAATGTGTTGCATTCATTTGTGCTCAACAACGCAACTCATTCTTACATTCCTCTTTAGATAATCGTGGAAGTATTTTTTCTCACCTTGCATGCGTGCATCAACTTTAGGAATGAATTATTATAATAAGTGTAAAACTTCTATAGCGCCTATATCCTTAACAGAGACACAACAAACGACATCATGGTACACTGGGCTAGTCATACACGGGGACAGACAAAAGTTGTCATTGGAGCATGGAACCGCCGACATTTTTTAGTGGAAAAGCAGTTTCAAACATGTTTTTTTTTTACGAAAGGTGTCTATAGTTTCAGAAGATTTAATCGTAATACGGAGTTGATTCCAAACTGCTGGCGCAGCCATAGAGAAAGCACGTTTGCCAATATTCAGCTTAGTTTTAAGAACAAAAGAATATTTGGAAACGGATTGAGTGTGACATGCGTTCTTGACGTACATTCACTGACAGAATTTGTGTATTAATCCTGCTGAATGTTTCACATTTAAAAAAACAGTATTCACTGTATTAAATTAACTAGACAGGTTATGGAGGGCTTTTTTCCAGGAGTCTTTTTTCGGGTGAGCTTATTTCCGAGCTTTTTCGGGGGGGGGCTTTTCCCCGAAGGGCTTACTTCCGTATTTCGAAGATGCATACAGGCATATACTGCACAGCTGAATAGTGCGCAGATAGGCCTATTCGTCATGTCAGTTACATAAGCCATTCAACAATCGAGACACACAAGACACTTGTTGCTTCTTGATTCAGTTGATTTAGATCCCAATGCGCCTTTATTTTACTTATCTCTGCAATCAAACATCCGCTATCAAATTCACAATTTTCAATACGACTGTCATTGCTATAAATTACTAATGGGTTACATCGATTAATCCAATCCAAGAATAAACAGTTTAAGCAAATCTAGGCCGCTGACAGGTACAGGGAGATTAGGTAGTGTCTTGTCAATTGTATTAATTGTGTTGATATTCAAACGTATTGCTATCTAGTTTTAACTTAATATTTGCCTTTATCCAATGCATCTTCTGTAATACTTGTAATCCAGTACGCAGTACCAAAATCAAAATGCAAACTGTTAAAGATGCTATTGTGCTATCTGTTAAGATATCGAAGATTTACAGACTCGTGAGAATTTGTGTGTTTGTGCGCGTGTGTTTGTTTGTGCGCGTGTGCATATGTTTGTGTGCGCGTGCGCGCGATTATATGTATGTATATATATATATATATATATATATATATATATATATATATATATATATATATTTGATATTGTTGTCATATAATCCCGTTATGTATAAGTTTTTAAAATGTCCCTGTATCGATTTTACCATGCAGACCAACCCGGCTAGGTTCAAATGCGATAATTAATAACACGTTTTCAACACGAGATGAATTTGAAGGTGAATTAAAAACACTTACCCCGAGGACATAAATAGCAGTAGTGATCTGAATGTCATCCCCCGTTATCCAAAGTGATGCCAAATAAATCCATCCTTAAAAAATTATTTGCTTCCGCACATAATAGACAATACTTATTTATTGATTTGACCATTTTTGAAATAAGATTAACTGAACATTACGCTTACATTATGACACTGACTAACATCATATACCCGTTTAAATGTTAGTAAATAATTGTTGCAACTATGGAAACAACTGTACTCGACACAATTGACTATGAGACACCTGTTCCGTTTGGAATAATAAAGAATTGCGCGCGCATTGCAAGGCGGCAACACGACAGTTTCCGGTTACACTGCTTCTAGCTGGACACCTCTTCTTTGTCCTCCTAAAACTAGACCCCAGTCGCGGTCGTCACAGAACTGCGACGAGAAAATACTATGCGACGCCGTCCCACAGTCTGGCGTTAATATCGGGATGTGGAGCTCATTGTAGTTTTGTTAAGAAAATCGGCTCGCCATTCCAGGCGTAGGAACCAAGGACACCCTTCGGGTAGTTGATAGACATCTCCATCCGTCTGTCGACATCCGGTATAGGGCGCTGACGGGGATCCGAGAGACGATTCACCTGTCGGACACAACCACAAATTGGTGCGTTATTCCGTTGTGACCATAGAACAAGTTGACTACTATTTTGATGTGATTTTGCCACATTGGCTTTTTCATAAGATCTATTGCACATTAGGTATATTAGAAAACACATTCAGGTGCGCAGATGTATCTTCGTGCTGCGACTGGGCACCCCGATGAGAAATAAAGACCACGACTGTCAGCCAGTTTAGGATACATAATAATATTTATTATAATTTAGTGGTAACATCTTACCGTATTGGTAAACGATTTAACAAGATTATAATCAAATCACCAGATATAGACAATGTAACACGCGCTACACCGATGTATACCGCGCATACAATAATTAAAACATAACTACACGTAGCATAACTAAGTGACCATTGAAAACATGCGTGTTGATCGCACGGGAGTAAGCATATCGGCATCACTCACTCTGTAGCCGAAACAGAACAACGAATGAAAAAAAAATGGCGCCCAATGTCTAGGACAATTGCATCCGGTGGATGTTTTAGTGGTCGACCGATTTAGTGTAATATCCATGCATCTCGCTTTAGGACCGCAATACACGTGCTGGACACGTGCTGTTGTTGCGAAATAAAATTTGATTTGATTTTAGTTAAGTAAAGTAATTAAGGATAACATATATATGATGCCTACTAGCTCTTTTAAGTTCATGATGCGATGGCGTTGCCGCTCCTCCAACTTCGGAAGCTCTTTCGGCGTTGGGACGTGGTTGTAGAGACGACTTACAACGCCGGTTATCTTCCTCGCCGGCAGTCGCTGTTGGCCGAGCATGTAGCTCGTCGGCACAATAGTGCCCCACGGCTGCCGGGTGACACATAGATGGTCATGGGGGGCACTCCTCGTTGTGTACCGACTTGCCTCGCTCTTCTTGCGGACGTGCTCCCGGGGCGAATGCCAAGAGCCCACCCGGGTCGGACCGGCCGGCTTCTTTTGGGCATGCTCTCGGGGTTTTCGCTTGCTGCGATGGAGAGGCATTGCCTTACCTGCGTATCAAGGAGAACGCTACGGAAGTAGAACTAGTTTGTTTGTGTCAACTCAGTCGTCGCCGTTGTGTATTCGTTGTGTGTGTGTGTGTGTGTGTGTGTGTGTGTGTGTGTGTGTGTGTGTCGTGTGTGCGTGTGTGCGTGTGTGCGTGTGTGCGTGTGTGCGTGTTTGTGTGGTGCGTGTGTGTGTGGTGTGTGTGTGTGTGTGTGTGTGTGTGTGTGTGTGTGTGTGTGTGTGTGTGTGTGTGTGTGTGTGTGTGTGTGTGTGTGTGCGTCTGTGTGTATGTGTGAGCGTGTATGAGTGCACACATGCGTGTATAATTTGTGTACATATGATAAATAAAACAAAATAGATAGGTGTGTGTACAATATTAAATAAACAAGAAAGTAGTTGAAAATACACTAATATAGTTTAAGCCATGACAATATTAACAGTACCATCATCATCACATCATCATCATCGTGCAGCCATACTGTCCCGTGGTTGGGCGAAGGCCTCAGCATGCTGCTTCCACATCTGCCTATCTTGCGCTATCCTCTGCCAGATGGTACCCTTCCAGTAGTCGTCTAGTTCGTCTCTCCACCGTCTCGCCGGCCTTCCTCTATGTCATTTCGTAAAGTTTCCAGGTGGTGATACGCGATGTCCATCGGTTATCTCCTATCCTGCTGACGTGCCCTGCCCAGGTCCACTTCCGGCTTCTGGCTTGGTTACTAGCGTATGTGACCTTGTCTTTTCTCTTTCCCAAATGTTTGTTTTTCTTTCCCGGTATAAGATATTTAACGTGATCCTTTCCATCTTTGTTTTTGCGGCTGCTAACTTGTTCTTTGCTTGGGTGGTGAGTGCCCATGTTTCCGCGCCGTATGCCATTACTGGAAGTACGCATGAGTTGTAGACTTGTCTCTTCAAGCATGTTCCAATGTTACCCTTGAAGATGTCGCGGTGCTTGGCGAATGCCGTCCATCCGGCTGTGATTCTTCTTTGAATCTCCTTATCTTGGTTTTTATCTCTGGTGCTGTATCTCTGTCCCATGTAGATGTAGCTTTTAACGTTCTCAATCTGAATGTTTTCGACATACATACAGGTGTGTCGTTGTCCATCGTCTTCGACTTGTTCATCTTCAGACACTAATTTTCACTTTAATCAGCTAATTCCTGTAGCATTCGTTGTAGTTCATGTGGTGTATTAGTGCATATGAGTATATCGTCAGCGAAGCGAAGATAACTAAGATATTCGCCGTCTGTCTTCAAGCTTCTGGTTTCCCAAGTTAGTCGTCGGAATTTGCTTTCGAGTGCTGCCGTAAATAGCTTGGGCGATATGGTATCTCCCTGTCATACTCCTTTCCTGATGTTTATCTTGTTGCTTTCTTTGTGTAAGTGGACTGCAGATTTCCTTCAGGAGATCGATGTACACATCTACTATCCGCTGTTCTTGAAGCGAGGTCAGTACTGCTTGAGTTTGCACTGAGTCGAAAGCTTTCTCGTAGTCGACGAATGCGATGCAGGGTGGGATATTATATTCCTTGCACTTCTCCTTCAGTTGGTTTGCGGCGTGGATGTAGTCTATCATTGAGTATCTGCTTCTGAATCCAGTTAGCTCTCGTGGCTGCTTTTCGTCAAGTGTCTTCTCTAGCCTTTTCATTAGTACTTTCGTGAGTACTTTATAGATGTTTGATAATATACATATCGGTCTGAAATTCTTGAGGTCGTTCTTATTTCCCTCGATTATCACCATCTTAGCGGTCTTCCACGCTGTGGGTATTCGTTTTTCAAATAAGCATTTAGTGTATAGCTTAGCAAGTGTCATCAAGATAGTATCTTCTCCTGCTTTCAATATACCGTTGTCTATATGGTCGTTGCATGTTGATTTTCGCGTATGATCTCTTCGTTGTTTTTCCTGATGTCCTCACTTGCTTTCTTATTGATGGACTTGCATATTTCTACGTACTCAACTCGTCGTTTCATCGGGGCTCTTGTTGGTGACGATGTCCTCGATTCCAGTGGCTTCTTGATTGCCTTAGCTACTCTTGACGCGCTTTGTTGCATCATGTCTGTGATGGTTTCACTCATGGTGTCGATGTCGTCTAGTTCTTATAGTGTTTCGAATTGGTTTCTCAATTCGAGTTGGAGTTCGATCATCTTGTATCCTATTTGTGTGGCATCACCTCTTGGTGGCCTCTTTTTTGACCCAGAGATTCTTAGCACCCCCTGTACGTAGTCCTAGGTGACCAGAGCCGCCTCCTACGTCATGTATGCTTTCGGTGCCACTGGGGACTGGGGGCCATGGCTTTGTAGTGCTTTGCACGCTGGTGTTTTTGGCCTACTCTTCCACGCTGGCCAGTGCGGGTTGGGAGGGGCAGGTGAAATAGGGTGAACGAAATTGGCCAGGTTTCGACACTGTGGCTGTATCAGTACCGAACCACCGACCTGGATTCGAACTCCGTTCCCTCTAGTCGGGTATCCGGCACTCTAACTACTCGGCCACCGCGCCCACTTAACAGTACCATTACAGGAAAAACAGAAACTGTATTATTTTAGTGTGTGTGTGTGTGTGTGTGTGTGTGTGTGTGTGTGTGTGTGTGTGTGTGTGTGTGTGTGTGTGTGTGTGTGTGTGTGTGTGTGTGTGTGTGTGTGTGTGTGTGTGTCTGTGTGTGTGTGTGTATGTAGTGTGTGTGTGTGTGTGTGTGTGTGTGTGTGTGTGTGTGTGTGTGTGTGTGTGTGTGTGTGTGTGTGTGTGTGTGTGTGGTGTGATGTCACACATCACACACGCACACACGCACACACACACACACACACACACACACACACACACACACACACACACACACACAACCAGAGTTGAATGTCCAGTTAACGGTTCCGGCAGTGACAACCGTTTACCTGAAATGACGTATGTCCGCCTCCTGATCGAGTCGCCAGCACTACGGGACGAACTCATCTCCGTTGACTGTTCCTCAGGCAGTCTCTCCATGGCGCTAGCCGTGTGCGCGTGGACCTCTCGCTCGTCCTCCTGTTCTTGCGCGTCACCTCCTGTTCCGAGCGTTTCTGTTCCATGGCCCGCTTCTACTTCCGGCTGCTGACAGCGCATGCGTTATAGTAGTACTACTACATTTATTACATTACATTTACTTCACCAGCGTGAATACGGCACGCAAGTGGTTCTCGTCTCCGGTCAGAAATTTTTTAGTTCGTATTTTCAGACCGATGCCAAATAATTAACATATTTCGTTCACATTCTTGCCCCAGAGGTCTCCCAGTTGTAGTTTCACGTGGATCTCTCCTTGGTCATGTTCTTATTAGCTTATAAACTATATGCCATAGTCTACTAATCATAAAACAAATTATCGCTTATATGCTGACGATACCCAAGTTTAAATATTATTTCAGCAACGGACACACGTACATCTATGCGACCTTCACATGGCTGCGTCACTGACTAGACAATAATCAAACTGATTTGCTTATTATTGGTATAAAAAGGTTGTCGACTTCTTCCCGTTAAAGTTACTTAGTAATGATACATCACCATCAGATACCGACCGTTCAGAATTTAGATGTTATCATTGACAGGACGGATTTCTGCTTTCACCAATACATTTCTCAAGTATACAAATCACGTAAATTAATTATTCGTGATTTCCGTCGAATCCGGTGTCATTTGTGTAAATGCTTATGTAACAATTTGTGTTCGCCCAAGTGCCTTTGTAAAGTGCTACCAAGTAACGTTTCACATATGTAGAAAAACCACGGAGGCTGCGTATGTACATATTTTTTAAATCAAAAATTCAACTAGGCCTTTGTTTGAGTAAAGATGGTAGGTAGTAACTTGTATGTATTTAATACAGCTCTGTAGATTCGCGACATACCCCGGGAACGTTCTGCGGCGTCCCAGTCCCACGCATTGGTGCCGGGGAAACATCTTCAACTGCGCCTACCCTCACTGGTTGACTGTCTGCTGTGTCGTGGCCGTGTCCTTCTCTCATTGCTATCATCTCGTGGCGGTCCGAGATTCTGGAATTCAATTCACGTGACCCTACCGCGGCTTCATCCCACGGTCCCAGCGTCTCGGCTTCCATTGCTCTTCCTATTAACGTAGTCGGCTCTTCCTCCATTAGTTCAACTGGCGTTATTCGGGATACTTCCGTATCCGAGTCACTTGCGTCAGATTCTTCCGCAACCCGTGATGGTATCATGTCTTCTGCGTGCGATCTCATTCGTTCATCTTCGCTTAAAACAGGTGTAGCATCTCCGGATTGCTTCCTCGAGTGCCTAGAATTTGACTTAATACTGTGTCTTCCGGATTGTGTTCTATGTTCACTGTCTGAAGTTATTCGTTCGTCTTCACTTAAATTAGGAGTAACATCTCTGGATTTTGTTTTTGGCTGCTTAGCCTTTGAACGCTTTTTGGACGGTTTTCTTTGTTCTTTACCTGAGCGTTTTCCTTCATCTTCACTTGCACTAGGAGTAGTATCTCTTGATTGCAATTTTTGGCGCGTAGAACCTGATCCGACATTCGACTTTTTAGACTTTTTTCTTTTTTCTTTATCTGCGCTTTTTGTTTCATTGTCGCTTAGGTTAGGAGTAACATCTTTGGACTCTGCCACTCTAGCACTCGATCCGACATTCGGCTTTGCAGATTCTCTTCGTTCATCTTCGCTAACATTAGAGACATCTTCACTGGACTGCATTGTTGGGTGCGTTGAATTTGATGCATTACTCAACCTTCCGGATCGTTTTGTATCTTCACTGCCCGACATTCTTCGTTCATCTTCGCTTAAATCAGGAGTAACATTTTTTGAGTGTCTCACCGAGCGTCTGTGTTTTGAACCAACACTCGGTGTACGAGAACTGCCCGGTGAGATTATGGAATTTACCCGCGGATGCATCCCTTCCGGCGGTATCTCTTCCACTTGGGGTACTTCCGGTTCGGCGGTCTCTGGTTCCACGGGCTCCAGTTCATGAGCTGGACTCTCCGCCGTATCCTCCGATGCTGTTCCGGCGCCGGTTTCTCCCGGATGCTGCAACGGCGTTAGCTCAGACGGTGCATCTGGTGATTCCTGCGATGATGACGACAATTTGGGCGACACGTAGTCGGCCGGAAACCCGCGGCTCTCAGCTGTTGATGCACACGTCGGCAGGTCGAACAGCTCCTGCCAGACACAGGAAAGATACGTTGATAGGACAAGAATACCTTTTATTCTCCCACAACATTAAAACAAGTAGAGATTGTGTGTGTGTGTGTGTGTGTGTGTGTGTGTGTGTGTGTGTGTGCGTGTGCGTGTGCGTGTGCGTGTGCGTGTGCGTGTGCGTGTGCGTGTGTGTGTGTGTGTGAAAACAGAAGGTAAGTATGTTTTTGTAGTCTAAACACTGACGCTACTTTGACCAAATATAAAACGTTATTGGTTGTCCTAAAACAATATAATTATTTTAAAACAGAATATCCTCTTTAGGTGTATCAATTGATTACAGCGTGCAAAACTTGATGAATTTTTTCCGACACATATCCTGAGTCAGAGTGTCACACCAGCCGCCTCAGTTTTAAATCTCGGAGTAAGGTTTGATGAAAACGTCAACTTCAAACAACATGATTTTGTATCGAAAATATGTCGCTGCTGTTTTTATCATATCGCGACTTTCGCCGTATGCGCCGGTTTATATCACTTTCCGTAGCTAAAACCATTGCAACAGCTGTAGTATGCAGCAGACTTGACTACTGCAATTTGAAATACTGCAAACAAGGATAGCAAAACTTTAACGTGTCCAAAACTGTTTGGCAAGGGGAGTCATGCGTTCTCCTCGTTTTTCTCGCTCAGTGCCGCTTCTAAAATAATTTTCAAGATCTATACAATAGCCTATCAAGCCTTCTCATCGACGCAACCAGCGTAACTGAATTCGATGCTCACTCCAGCAAGAAATCACAGACAGCTACAATCAATCAGTAGTTACCTTCTTTACATTCCGCGGGTGAAAACGAAAGCTGGAACCCAGGCTTTCTTGAGGATATTGGCGCATAAAAAGTCGTTATAATTATTAGACTAAATTTGTGTGTCTTTAATTCTGTCAATACAAACACTATTGACCAAGAACATGTACTAATCATTTAAAAACATTAGTAGAAGTAAAGAACCAAGATAGTGGGTAAATGCAAGTACTAAACCCCCACCCCCGGTGCGTTCACGCCATCTACATTTTAAAGGCAATCTACAAAAAAACTAATACGATTTGCATTATACAAAATGTTGTGATTTTAATTAGTTGTGTCGGACCAGTATATTCACGACGCTCCCTGTTATTAAGGTCAATGGATCTCGGAACTATACTAAATATCTTAATATTACACACATCGTAATTGCGTGCGCTCAAGAACATATTTCATGTAAATAAAGCTTACGGGTAGCAGTGGTGGGTGTACTAATTTTGTTAATTATAATTTTATCATAACAGTTATCATTATGATGTAATTTGTTAGCACTGTTCATCAATTAGTTACCAGTAATAACAAAATAATTATTACTAAATAATAACCAATGTCTAAGTTGGTCACTCTCTCTTGACAGAGGCGACTTTTTTGCGGGTGATATCGGTTTGATATAAAAGATATATGCAGTGATCGAGCAAATTCGACCAAAATGCTTTTAAATGTCAAATGAGTGCTAAATGGTATCCATTGTAAGTAACCAATCACATTTTACACACAAGCAGCTGCCAATCAAAACGTACCATATTGACGGTCCTCTTTAATGACTGACGTCGTGACTAAGCCGGCGTCTGCCAACTCATTGTCTACGGCAGCTTCACTCAAGGAGCTCTCACTCTCTGCCGACCTACAATGAAATAAACAAGTTATTTGACCATACGCACGCACGCACGCACGCACGCTCGCACGCTCACACGCACGCCCGAACATGCACGCAAAAATACTAATTGTGATTGTGACTGCAGAGTAGGCTAGTTTTTATTCTAATACATTAAAAAAATTCTAACCACTATATTTATTTTCTAATCACTATAAGTATTACTTTGATTTGCTATTATCAATATTATAACACCAGTAACACATGGTCAGACGTACATGTAGGTATTCGTCACGGTGGTCAGCACGACAATGATCTGTTAGGTCTTTGTGCTGGTTTCAAAAGATCAATCATTACGTGTGCTTACAATATTGTATTTACAGTATTATTATGTACCCAATTGATCTGAAATAATAATAAAATATGAAGCACGAATTTTTGCAGGATTAGCCTCGATTACTCCGTGAGGTGGCAGCACTTTACACGGATAACATTCAAACGCCGGCTAAGTGTCCAGACTACCTTCTGGGCGACTCTAGACTCGGTGCAGTCAGGATCAACAGACAGCGGACTGGTGAAGTCTCCGTCGAGACCTACTATAAATTTCTTTCCGACACCAATGTAAAACAATTAGTATACCTGATTCAAAGCATTGTGCGTCAGGCACCCACCGCTTGACATGTAGTTTTTGACACCATAGCTTCCCGTGTGACCTTTGACCCCAAACGCTTTCCGCGTGACCTGTGACGTTGTAGTAATTGTGTCCTTTGACCCTATCGCTTCCCGTGTGTCCGGTGACGTTGTAGTTATTGTGGCCTTTCGCGCCATTATTGGCTCCTCGTCTGCGGCCTCTGACGTTTTGGTACTTGGCGCCGCCGCTTGTTTCCGAGTCCAAGCTGTCCATCGTCAGTGCTTCGGAAAAAAATCTGCATCGATCACGTGACGTGTAACTGTAATTTGATTGGACTTCCGGATTATTGTTTAGATGCGCAATACGTAATCAAGTTGAGTATAAAAAACATTTATTATGCTATATAGCGAGGTATCCTGCCGCTGAAAACTACTACCAGACCGTCCGGAAATACACAGTCATCGCGGGGAGACGTATGCATATGGTCACAAGAACCGACTAATCCATTCGCGCTGTACTCCCACTACTGATGCTACTACCACTACTGTTGTCTTATAACAAAAACTAATATAATACAGAGACAACTCACATTGTGCCAAAACCAGTTTAATCACTCGACAACCGACGTTCGTAACTGTATCGTATAATACAGTCGCTGTGATTGGTCAAGTCCCATGAAGTCCATTTAAAATACCGGCAAGTGCCGCACGGTACCTAACAACTACCACGTCCACTACCACTACCACTACCACTACCACTACCACTACCACTACCACTACCACTACCACTACCACTACCACTACTAAGTACAACAGTCCCCACCCCCTTTTGTGATGCCACGGCCGACTGTTGCAAATATATATGTTGGCCGTATAAGAGAGGTGACCATTGTTCAGGAACACCTTGTCATCCTCGTACTTTCCGCAGAAGACATCGTGTGTGTTTTAACGTAGGTCTAATGACGGTGAAATAGAATTAAAATGACGGTAGTTTCCACCCAGACGCTGTGCCTCATACATGAGAAACACCCCACGATTTTATGATGTCAGTAAACAACGGTTTTCGGATGTTGCAGACGAGTAAAATGGTCACATTACGCGGATAACGTACAATCCCGCATTCATGGACCGTGGTTGCGTTAATCGTCTTGCTGTGCCTCTACGAAAGCATTATGTAGATTACTGCGTCTTTATGTTAAAATTATACATTCGATACTTAAAAAGTTGAAAGTTTGCACAGGTAGGCCTATACCAACTAAAATTCCAGGCAGGTTGGCGAGTCACTCCTTTTGGCCAACGGAAACGGATGAACAAATATTTTGGTAGAGGTTCTATAGAAATTGTGTGCTTACTAAAGCGAGAACTACTCATGACAGTGTGGTGTTATGAACGCCTACTGAGTTCCAAGCTAACACTGTGACAGGGCAGGTCTCTAGGGTGATGCTACCTCATGAACACTGTCTTAATTTGGATCATTCTAAGAACATAGTTTCCAAACCGAGGTGTATTGATGTTTACTGAAAGGCTATACAAAGTATATTCAATGTCTTATAATATCCGTTTGCTGAAGAACTCTTCTGATTTCAAATCCGTTTCGTGGTGGTGCGCAAGTTAGTGTTAACTGCTACGATGGTTTGTTTTTCATTACTCTGCAGAACGATGATAAAATATAATTTGCTAGAACTTTTTATATGTTCATACTATACAGGGCGCGACTGTCAGACTTTATCATGCGCGTGCGCGTGCGCGTGCGCGTGCGCGTGCGCGTGCGTGCGTGCGCGTGCGCGTGCGCGTGCGCGTGCGCGTGCGCGTGCATTTGCTCATGCACGCGTGTGTAGCAGTAATACCGTGTAGACCGCGGCACAGTTACACGTCAAAGGGTACTGCAGTTAATTATAATCGCCTCGGCATTTTGGCCAAGTGGTTTTGTTTTGAAACTGGATGTTTTGTTTTAATTATGCACGACCGAACTTATAAAACTGAACACACAACCAACGTCTTAGTAACAAAAGACACATTCTTTATGTGTACCACGTGTAATAAGTATGCAGCTACGATTGCCGATGACAAAATTCCATCAATTACAATCCCACAACACCGGCATTTATAACACAACCTGTACCGTACCAGTACTCGGACGTAACGAACCTGATAACAGAAATAGTTGGTTTTCATTCGCCAGAGGGCGCCACGCACCGTACACTGGGCCGTTTGTTCCCATCGGAATGACGTCGTAGACGATACAAAGGGTTAATAATTATTCACACGTGCACAACACCGCATACATGCACCTTCAATAATATTATATACATCACATGACATTCAGTGTCTGATTTGAAATAACAAATACAACGAATAATCCCATATTCAACACTAACGCAGTATGGTACACGGGCAACGTACGTCTCTCACAACCATTTCTTGTAATTGTTCAACCACGCACATGTGGGCGCTACACGCAGCACACGGGCATATCTTTATGCTGTACTTATAGTTTCTGAGGTATTCAACAGGGTCAGCGGAATTAAAGTACACAGCCGAGGTACAAAGCTGAGGAGATTGTCTACATCGAGGCAATTTGGCCGTCTCTCACTTCCCTTCTTTTTCAGTCTCACTCGTTTTAACGCCAACTCCTGTCATGTCTCAAAACAACGTGTCTCTATGATAGCAAACAAGTTTCTGTTACTCATTTTCAATGTTACACATCGTATAGACTAGTCACAGAGCAAGTCACGCCCTTACGTTTAACTTTAGTGTACACAATATATCAACGCAGATTGCATGGCGTTCGATGAGAAACCCGGTCACGTGCTACCACAACATGATCTTTTTCCATTAGAATCACCTCCAGATGTTGGTTATATCACCTCCAACAGAACTATGCTGAAATGAATTGAAAAACCAACGCAATGAAGCATTCATTAATGCCTATAACCATATCGCAATTACTACGAGAAGAATTGTCATTCACACGTAGTCTTTGTCAACCACGTGGCCTTTTCCCATGTACTCAAGCAGAAACTACTCTTTCACACAAGTTTCACGTCGTTTTTTTCTGGATACCATAGACAGAAGATGTAATGCTAAGAAGACTGGTGGCATCCTGGAATGTAGTTGCTTCTGAACGAGACATCACCGAAACTTAGACTGAGAATGTGAAGATGTACAGCGTTTGTCAGCAATTAATTTATGCACACTGTAAATCATAATGGTCAACAGCCCAACTTGGTCGATCAGTGTGGTAATTAGACATGGAACACTACAGCCAATGATTCTTATACCTATGTTTACACAGACTTTTCTTGTAAATTCTGTTTCAACAAAATATACGAGATCGTTCCTGTTTTTGCAGTTTCCCTGCGGAAGTTAAAACAAGTATTATCTCATTTTTAATAACCTATACCTGAATAAAGAAAAACATTAATATAATGACATTTTCTTAATCAATTATTACACATTAAACAACTGGCAACCTTGCATTGTCTATTCGCCAGTGATTTGCTAATTTTATTAGTCTGTTTATTATGATCTCATTGAGACAGATCCCTTCAAAATGTCTTAAAATGTTATATGATAATGGCAAGGACTCTGTCAATTAATTTATTGAATTTAACACTGTTCAACCCATACCTTCAAAGGATCACGTCAGTTGTAGATAAGAATTAGTGACATTCTTTAGAAGAATGTACATCCTTATTAAACACACAATACATTGCAACAGCCTAGCATTTCAACAACACAATTGTTTCATTAGCAAAGTTTAATATTACTAGTCAACGTTAATTCACTTAGAAGTACATCTAGGAGCACCACACACACACACACACACACACACATATATATATATATACAATTTAACAGGTGACTGCATAAAATAAACTAGAACTATAATTTTATACAACAAAACCTTGTCTACATACATTTTATATTCTTTGGCATTCTACGATATAACAAACTACCACCACTTTATTCACAACTGCCAAACATGAAAAACGAAATAAACCATTTCACAAACTCTTAATTAAAACAACAGCTACTCATAACAGGACACACTGTCAGCATTGTTCATTTGGTGTTTCCCTTAAAACAATAACTACAGTTTAACCCTCACTGGGTATGGCACTGGTATAAATTTCAACTGCACTGACAGTTTTTACACCTTGAAGATGAGCACCTTTAGAAGCTGCCAACATTCCTTTGGCACAAGTAGGTCTCAATGTACAAACATTCCATGCCTTAGGGCAACGTCTTCACACTGGCACCACACTGGAGAACCTTACAGCAATAGTTAACTCTAGACTGCAAAACGTTCTCCAGACTCGTTCTTGAACTGCTAGCCAGAACATCTCAGGAGTGTCATCGGTAGAACCAATAACTCGTTTTGCGACACATTTACTCATCTTGTGAGTTCATTCTGTGTGCACAACCAACGACACAATGTTCCCGTTGTCATCTGACAGGGAGGGAGGGACGGTAGATGACATGGAGATGTCGGTCAGATGCTGGTGTCAACTGGGTCATACTCCACATACTGTCCTGCTGCCAGCATGGACGAGTCGACTCGCACGCCACGGTTGTCTGTCTTCCTAGCAGATGCAGACTTCGACGTCGAGTCCTTGTCGCCAGATTCGAGCGGCTTCTCAGGTAGAGGTTTTATGAACCTTGACGCCGAGTCAGCATTCCCATGCTTATCAACATCGCGATGTTGCCTACGAGCGTGTGGACGTTTCTGTTCGGACCTCGACGAATGGTGGTCTCTGTTGGAAGAGGAAGACTTGACCGGTGTCAGTGGAATGTAGTCAGCACCTTTTGACCCTTGGGCATCTGGAATGGACAGGAAACTGTTTATGGATTTTGGAATCGTTGCCTCATTTCAACTGTGACATTTTATACAAGTACGCAAACTGCAGCAATAGCTATGAAAATACATCGTTGGCAACTGACACCTGTTGAATGAAGTGAAACACATGTATAATGTAGTATTATGTTATAGAAATGTGTTGCTTATTTACAAAACGGTAGCCATGACAACAACAGCGGTAGGGAGTGAATACAGCGACCACACTGTGTAAAGTTACAGTTGTAACTGTTGGATTTGGTTAAAGTTGTAACCAGATTGGTAGCAACATTAACCAAATATCTCAAACATTCAAGTACTTATATTCATAACCATTATATGATTAAGGGTTCCACTTTTGTCTATGTGAGGGTTTCAGGTCAAAGTATGGTAATCCCCGATCCAAACTATAATTATTTTCTGAATGTATAAAATGTGACAATTGAAATATTCAGTAGAGTTCAGCACTTGCTAACATGTATTAATTTTGGATTCTTAAAATACTTGATTTCACATACAAGGTATTCTAAGCATTACAATTGTGAAAAACTGATGTTTTTCAAAACCAAGATTGACTTATATCAGATTGACCTGAAAGCTGTTAAATAAATTTGTGAGAAAAAAAATTGCATTGAAGTATTGTATGTTTTAACTCATTTCAACATACTGTAATGAAATCTACTGCTATCAAAATGAAAAGTGTTTTTTTCATGCAGCAATTAAGTTTGATAACTTACATGATTAAACTATTTTGTTCAAATTTCAACATATTGTGGATATTTAAAACACTTTTGTGAATTTTGCTATTAAACCACGTGTAGTTTATACTGCATAGTAGGTATTTTAGAATGATCAATGAACAAATTATAATGCATAGCAGGTATTTTAGAAATTAAAATTCAACATTAACCCAGGAGTCAGTAATACGTAATTCAATCAATATTCATGACAAGTTACTAAGAAATGCTTTCTCTGACTTGTAGCCTCTGTTTAAGAGCGACTGTAGTCGTCTAGTTTCTAACCACAAATTCTCCATAAAAAGTATGTTTTTCACTAGCTCCGAATTAATATTAATGACTGACTGAATTGCATTATTGACTTGACTGATATGGATAGCTTTAATTAACAAGTGTTTAATAAACCAGTGAGTGCATTTAAAAAAGTGTGTTGCTATTTTCCTCTTGGCGTGGTATCAGAACGTGGGGGAAATTGACACTACATGTCACATAACATCCTTTGCCCAAGTGTCACCGTAGCAGTCTCATTTGAACAAATCAGACAAATGCAAATTGCAAGCATTAGGCTGGCCTATTAGTCATAATCAAGCACAAATCTCCATTTTGTCTGATTAATTCAACAAACTGCACATTTCATTTTACTTTAAATCTGGTAATGTGATCACTTAGCAGATATTTGTTTAGATTACATAAAATATAAATTGAATTTGAATCACTTTATTTTACATTCCACTTTGATATGGAATTTTCCCCAGAGTTGGAATTCATCAACTGCCCTTGTTTGACAGATAATATTGACTGGAATCAACTGCAACCCTGAATTTTGCCGGGCCCCAAAACAGAAACAAGAACTCTGCAAAGAAAAGCCGAACAACTCATTCCATGATAGAAAATAATTAATTTATGTCAACTAATAGCAAAATGGAAAGTTACAATGCAGATAACTAACTGAAATTTGCACATTTATTTCAACCTCTAGACCTTAAAGGGATACTCCAGTCAGTGAGAGGTTCACAGTATTAACTTACATATGTATACTATATTGGTTGTGCCTAGTAAATGTGCATAAAGATCGTTAATATACAATTAGTTATAGGTTAATGGTATCAAAAACATGCTATTTTAGATTCAGGGCACTGCCATCTTGAGACTTATGCGCCAGTGACGTAAGCCAAATCATTTACGTCATTGGCCCATTGTTGAAAAAGGCAAGGATTGGCGGAATCTTTGCTAATAATTGTGATAGTGATGTAAACAAACTGCGACGTAATGGATATATCAAATACCATTGGACAGACATAATATATTCAAACATGCATGCGCCAGTGACATAAGTGGTTTATGTCACTGGCGCACAAGTCTCAAGATGGCAGCGCCCTGAATCCAACATGGATCGTTTCCGGTATAATTATCCCATAATAATTTTTTATTAACGATCTTTGTGAACAATTACTATGCACAACCAATATATTATACAGGTGTAAGTAAATAGTGTGAATCTCTCACTGACTGGAGTATCCCTTTAAATGGCCGATAGTGGATAGTTGCCCATTAAAAAAATTGTCATGTGATGGTGGCGACATCTTTTGGATATTTTTGTAACTTATGTAACTGGATTCTTTAGTGTAGGGCACTTTCCATATGGCATAATAAAAAAAATTTGAATTTTTAAATTATTGACCGACACTGAATTTGTAGGTATACATAGAACGTATTCTAAGCAACCACATCCGGACAAAGAATGTCCCATTTAATTTTAAAATCGATTAGTTTAATTAGTACTGCTTTATTCTGGATTAAAATATTGTTAAAGGTAAGTGCAACTTGCAATATTAAGAAGTGAAGGACATGTGATAAACTGGGTGCACTCACATTGTGGTCACTTTGTGCATGCGCTACTAGAATTTGGGCCACATTTAATAAATTTATAAAAGATCTAATGTATTAAACAATATTTCTGAAAACTATTTAACTACCTCTCAAGAAACGTTTTTCTTTGTTTTTCCATATATTTCAGCTCTCTCTCTCAGCCTACTTCAGTGGAGAGAATTTCATGATTGTGTCACATGACTTACATCATGTGACACAAGTTAGGAGCATGTCAGTTCACCGAAAAAGGCTGTGAGAGACAGCTGAAATATATGGAAAACAAAGAAAAGTTTCATGAGAGGTAAATCATTGACTAATTAACAATGCACCAAGAAACTTGATCATTACATTAGAATATTTAGCACATTTTAAAATTATGAATAAAATATAGTAAAAGTGTCCTAGCATTATGTCTACTTGCAGACTTTGTAACTGCAGCTATTTGAAAAATGGTCAGTAGCCTAGAAATTGTTTTATATAAAATAAAGCACTTGATTGTTTCGTGATCCAACAGCTACACACAGCAGGTGTTGGCCAAAGGCAGACAGACACCTCATAGGTATGATGTTCATCCCTTATTAGTAACATTTATTTATGTATTGCTTCTTAATGCCAAAGTAAGTATGTTGAAAACACACTGCCCACAAAAGGGCATTTGATGAGCCAGGAATAGTCATTGCAATTTGATAGTTTCACCTTCGAAAATTTCAAATTGTAACTGCCAACTTCATACTAAGACAACTTATCCCATGGATGGCATTTCTGCAGAATGGACTACCTGCATATCTAGCAGGAGCTTCAAAGGTATTTGCAGACAAGGACATTTACAGGCAACAGAAGCTGGTTGGTATTTTAATGTTTTCTTCATAATATGACAATTTTGCAAGCGCCACTTTCAAACTGAGAACATTGCTACGACATGCTCAGTGGGCAGAATACTTTCAATTTATCTGCTCCAATATTAAGAACAATATATAAATAGTCAAATGCTAATAAACATGGAATGAACAGCATAAACAACAACTCAAAGTTGACGATGGAAGAAAGTGCAGCAAAAGGACCAGAACATGCAGCGATAATTCGTGACAATTAGAATGAAAAATGTGCATTGAAGAGTGCCCCCCAACAGTGCCAGGCCCTAGGGTGCCACATACGTTTCTCGGGGCAGGACCTAACATAATCGGTAGCAATGAATGCTACAACAGCTACGTTGTTATCCCCTTCTTCGCTGCTGTTGCCACGGCCACTGTCGCTATTGGAAACGCTGCCGACTGACAGAATTTCTGTGTCTTCCTTGGGATTCAGCAGTGGATTTTGGGTGGGGAAATTTACCTGAAAACAACACATATTCTTTGATTCGAGTAACTGCACATGGAAAATAGCTTGCCTTGCCAACTGACTACCAAGGTGAACTGATCATCAGGCTAGTGCCTATCCATGAACAATCTTGTCTTAAGTTGTTTTCAAACTGTGCACACAATACAGATTTCTACACAATATATATTTATACGTATATTTATAGACATGCAAACTGCTCTGTGTGTGTGTGTGTGTGTGTGTGTGTGTGTGTGTGTGTGTGTGTGTGTGTGTGTGTGTGTGTGTGTGTGTGTGTGTGTGTGTGTGTGTGTGTGTGTGTGTGTGTGTGTGTGTGTGTGTGTGTGTGTGTGTGTGTGGGTGTGTGTGTGTGTGTGTGTGTGTGTGTGTGTGTGTGTGTGTGTGTTGTTGTGTGTGTTTTTGTTTAGTGTGTGTGTGTGTGTGTGTTGTGTGTGTGTGTGTGTGTGTGTATGTGTGTGTGTGTGTGTGTGTGTGTGTGTGTGTGTGTGTGTGTGTGTGTGTGTGTGTGTGTGTGTGTGTGTGTGTGTGTGTGTGTGTGTGTGTGTTGTGTGTGTGTGTGTGTGTGTGTGTGTGTGTGTGTGTGTGTGTGTGTGTGTGTTGTGTGTTGTGTGTGTGTTGTTGTTGTGTGTGTGTTGTGGTGTGTTGTGGTGTGTGGTGTGTGTGGTGGTGTGTGTGTGGTGTGGTGTGTGGTGTGTGGTGTGTGGTGTGTGGTGAGTGTACATGACCATCTGTCTGTGTGTGTTATTTTTTAGTGTGTGAAGAGCTTACAACAAATCACTAACAAAACCGATATGGACATAACACAAGGTTTATCCAACTGGGCTATAAAACCGAGGGCGTATTGATCACGATGCCGTTCATTGTACTGCTGTGATATTGCAAGACAGAACAATTGATAGGATAATTTAAAAGTATGATGGAGTCGTGGACTCGATCAATTGCGTCCACTCTCCTCTGCCCTCATTCACTCAGTCACGCATGAGTGAGTTCCTGGCCTCATTCACTCAATCGCATGAGTGACTTCCTGGCCATGGTCACTGGCATGCCATGACCAGGAGTGTGCTGGCCAGAGTTGGGGCAACTAAGTACACCCATGCTTTGCTTACCGGTCACATCAGTAACACGGCAACCACGCTGTTAAGGTCACCAAATTTGGTTCACAAAGAGCGATGTGAAAATTCAAAGAAAAGTCAGGTAAATTCCTATGTACTACAGTCCTCAGGATTGCTCAAAACGCTTTACACTTTATTCCCTGGCAGACTTGTTCAATAGGATACCATCTCAGCTTCTCTCGGAAGCATCCAGCCATGCTGCAATTAATGTGTAAAGACTATTCCTACTCAAATATTCACCACTACATATAGCCAGGAACCCATTCATACTGCTGAGTGAACTGGAGCAATTTAGAGTGAAACAAATTGCCTAAGATTTGACATGATGGCATAGCATTCAAACCCGATTCCTCTTAGTCGAGACTCTGAAGCTCTAGCTACTGCGCCATCATGCTGTTACAAGAAAGAATCTAACCCTGCTAATGAGAACACCTTGCTAATCAGGTCACTTTTGCCCAGTCTGAAGGGTGACCTTAACGGAGAGAAAATGGATATATCTATTCTTGGCACAGTAGAGAAGATCCAACCATCAGGGTGAACGAACCTCCAGTGATCCGGAGCGGGTCTTTGCGGGAGACTTGAGGGGCGACAGGGGGCGGTTCACGTGACCCGACATGTGCTTGGGTAGGGTGGAGCTCTGTCGCATCTGCTGCTGGTTGTAGTCTGGTGACAGGGGGCGTCTACTGTCAGGGGGCGAGGGGTACCAGTGAGGTAGAGCCGGCAGCACCTGAAACCACAGCAGATGAAGATACATTAATAAATGTATGTATTTGATATATTAAACTCCACTTTGGCTGATCCCAAGCCCAGACGAGAAAGGAGGGTTGGGTGTGGGGGTAGCACCCCACCTCGTAAAAAACGACTCGCTACAGAAATGTTGATAACATTTGATATATTCTTGTGTATATCTGTATGAAGATAGTTTGCATAAAAACTATAACTCCTTATGCAATTGAATATTCAGCACTTACTTGAGATGTTCAGGTTAGGTCTAGTCATATTAATTAACATTTTACTATAAACATTCTAATCTACTCTACTTCCATGGAATTAATGTTAATTAATAAATGTTATATGTTTACTCTTAACGTGTCCTATTTTAGATCCTAATTGTTGCTCATTGCTTTACATGAGAAAGTTGTTATGAATCTATATCAAGTACTGGAGAAATAAAGGTTCGACATTTTTTGACTATCATAATTACTCAACCTTCTGTTTAGAAATATATCAATACATTTATCTCAAAATCAGATACTTTGACCCACCCAATTAACTCAAACATCTGCACTGTTTGACTACCCTGTGTCTTGAAATAAGTTGCATACACAAATGAATCCGCCATTTTTTCCATGTCCTGGCCTGTCGTTTAGCACCTGGTGTTTATTCACAAAACTGGCAGTGACGACGCTAGAATGACGCCACAACCGACAACTTAACCCTAGTCGAGGTGTAACTGAAAAAAATATTACACAAATGAGGATATTGCATGTCTGATCAATAAAAGATCAAGGCATGCAATGATGAAGGCAGCACTTTTATGTCAGAGCCAAAGAACAGTCGATACTGTTGGTAGCAGATGCTTATCTTGCATAGAAAAAAGATATATTGAGTGTTGTGAAACCATCAGAAGTGTGAATATTACTGTAGGCGTCAAAGCACAGATATATTCTCCAAATTAGGCAATGCTAGAGGCAATTGGTCAGGGTCCATTTGGTATGCCGTATTAGCCACTAGATATTTGCACAATTAGATCAATGAAATATAAATTAAAGAGAATCTTGTGAGGTCAGTACGACAGGGTCAAGGCAACTTGGAGTAGTTACTTATTTAAAGGGATGCAAATATGTGTGCACCTAGTTAGTAAAAGGGATTTTTTATTTAGTAAAATATCCAGCCCTTATGATTGTTCAGAGCACTTAACGTTTTAATCTCTGAAAAACCTGTTCAACTGAACACTATCCCAACTTCTTTGGGAAGCATTCAGCCATACTGCCATTAATACATCAAGATGATCCATGCATAAATATCCAGGACTGCCTTTAGTCAGGCATTTGTTCATAGAGCTGAGGAAACTGGAGCAACCCGGAGGGTCCAACAAACTTGCCCAATTTTATGGTACGACACGGCAGCACAAGACAAGAGCTTAAAAATGTAATCACGTGACTGAGTGATGTGCTACTTACTCTGCCACGGTGCTCCATTGCTCTTGTGTGCCAAGTCAGTCAAATTTAATAAATATATTGCATGTGCTGATTAACTGTATACAATGGCAAATTGGACAAAACAGAAAATACTGCCGCGGTTTGAACTATACCTGTGAGGCGCTGTGCACAGTGGCTATATTTGCAGTCGACATATGCGGCTGCAATGGGGCTTAACTAATAATATAGTAAACTGTGCTCCTGGTAACTAAGGATTCTAATTCCACTACTCAGACAATAAGAATCTAAAACATTGGAATAGAAATCTACAGTTGCAAGAAGCCGGACTATGACTACAGATGATGCAAACTTTGCCATAAGATGGAGCCATAAGATTGTCAGTTAGTGGTGAATTATGCAGTGGTTTACTTAGTAACATAAGAAAATGATCACTGTTCTAAAAATATATTCTTCCCGTGAAAATCTTTAAACAATAAAAGGATAGTGGCAAATAAGGAGTTATTTTTCAAGAAATAAATAACATAGGTGTTACTTTTTTTAATTGTACAGATAATATATATATATATATATATATATATATATATACATATATACATACATATATATATATATATATATATATATAATATATATATATATATATATATATATATATATATATATATATATATATAAGAGAGAGAGAGAGAGAGAGAATCAGACGTTATTTTTCAAGAAATAAATAAGTGTACCGTGACATTTATTGGGCACACAAAAACAGCTTAATTTTGTTTTCTTGGTATGTTATAAAAAAATATTAGATTTTGATTTTCCCACATCATCTTAAATTACAGCGACTACATCCGAGATATAGTAAATTAAAAAACGGGCATGCACGCATGCCCAATTAAATCCAGTCATGCACCTGCACGCATCATGCCTGCACGCACGCACGCAAACATGCACTGGCTACGTGCAATCAACTTAGAAAACCATCCCATGACTGTAGTGATTCACTGTTCACTTCCAGGATGGCTATCAATGAAACTGTCAGATGTGGTGAGTAGATTGTGACCACTCTGTGTGCAGCTTACTTAGCTTAGATGTCTGACAACAGGCGGGCGGCCGTTTAACCACCATGCCGTCTCCACACTGTCACTGAGACAGCAACATGCAGTCGTCCATTGGCAAGGAGAGACCACATTAAAACCACCTTCAGTGTGTTTTTGTGGAGGCTTCAAGAGGCCATCAAATGTGTCCTTCCCAAGTATGTACTGGGCCAATGTCTCTTAGGTCCTGTCCATATTAGAACCACCATCAACGTCCATTCAGGAAGGCTGCAGCTGACCATCAAACATGTCCTTCCCATTCCTACACTGTGGGACCATCAAACATGTCCTTCCCATTCCTGCACCAGGGGACCATCAAACATGTCCTTCCCATTCCTACACCGTGGGACCATCAAACATGTCCTTCCCATTCCTACACCGTGGGACCATCAAACATGTCCTTCCCATTCCTACACCAGGGGACCATCAACATGTCCTTCCCATTCCTACACCGTGGGACCATCAAACATGTCCTTCCCATTCCTACACCAGGGGACCATCAACATGTCCTTCCCATTCCTACACCGGGGGACCATTTCATTTATGTTGTTAAAAGCTCCATAAAACCTGATTTTGCTCTTTAGAATCACTTTTGATCCTTAACAGTGATATTAAGTATGTGAACTGTGAACGCCATGAAACACCAGTGGGACATTGTCACTGGTGTGTCATAGAAATAGTATCCTTGGTAATATATTGGCAATGGATATTTGTGTTTTGAAAGAAAAATGGTAATTTAGCAATGGATTTTGTTTACAGATTAATTTCCCCTAAGAGCTCTTTATCTTAGTGAGACCGTCTCCAGGCATCTTTGAGTTCTTTGTGACACAAGTGAGTGTCCTCAGCCACTACAGCTGTCTGTCACAAATGCAGGAAAGGATTGCAAAACTGAATATGCAAAGATTTTTGGACTTATTTCCATGTAGACATCTCCAAACAGCCAGGGATTTTGACAGGTTTATATAAATACATACAGGGAATGATTGATCTATTTTTTACCTATGAAGAAACTTTTTTCAGTCTGATTATTTGACCACTGAAGAACTGTAACTATAACTATGTAGTATGGTCAAAATATTATGACTCGATCATGACCATTAGAATGGTGGCACCATCTGGGATCATACAATTGTCTCAGGAGAAAACCTTCTAAAAAGCAAAGCATACACACATTTAAAACTACGCACAAAAGGAAAAATAACTATCATTGTGCATTTTCAAATACATCGCCAGTGGATATATCAGTAGCCAATAAATCCAGGCATATGTATGAACACAGAAAGAGGCAAATGAATGTTAGACCCTAGGAAGAGATGAATTTACAATGCCACAAAGTCAGCATTAATAAAAATGCAGATGTTTATTGTATTCCTCTGTAGCAGTAGATAAAAAGTAACAGCCGTTTACACCAAACCTTTCTTAGTGTCCAGAGCTTAGGTGGCATACAAACTGCACGCTTAGTTGCCCATATTGACGACAAAACTAAGTGTTCTTGAACTTGAAGCACCAGTTACTTGTGATTATGTCGTCTGGCATAACTTTTATGGAGTCACGCTACCATCTCCTCTCAAACAGAGAATCCCAGCTTATGGTAAAAGTACACAGAAACCATGTGAGCTTAGCAGGGAATGGTCAAAGAGCAAATAAACACAACATAAACATCTACGTTTAGCATAATAAAGTACTTTGGATTATCAGACATCCTCTGCCAGCTTTTCTCTGGATAAAACCTATCCAACCGTGAGCTACAAAATATGAAAAGATGCATTTTTGTGTGGCGCTTGTGAAAATCTCGTAACCGAGAGTAGGATCCACGTGTGCAAGTGAGTAGTAGTGGACAGTGGTCAGTTCCACTGCGGAGACTTTGTAAGGATTCAATCAGCCGGCTCAAGACCCAAGACTAAATCCAGGGATTATCCAGCAGACTTATGTGCCTGTCGAATACTCCCGGGACAGAGTGTTGACAGGACAAGGACAATCCGGGCACATTCCCTGGATCCCAGAAGATGTCTGGAGATAAGGCTTACTTACACTGGGATCTGGTTCAAGCCATCTCCCTGGGAGTGCAGTGGCATAGTGGTTGTGACATGCAATTACATCAGCACTGGAGAGATAAGTTTGTATGGTTGGAAATAATCTTGGAATCGGTGGAATCAGTTAATGTGAAAGCAGTGGAACTAGAATTAAATGCGTTGTGTGGAATCAGAACTGGAATTAGGTTTTATTATTCCACACACACTATTCTATTTTATGCTTACAATGCAGTGCGCATATATATATGTGTATATATATATACATATACATATATATATATATATATACACACACACACATACATATATATTACATTTAAAATCAGAAAAAACATAGTTATTGTGAAAAAACAAGAAATCACAAAACATGCCATATATACTGTATCTCTCAAGTGATTTGTAACTCCAAAAAGTAAAACGAAAGATCCAATAAACCGGTGATTAATACCAGGAATTGCTTACTGTGTTTAAATGTAGTTATTAAAACAACAGGTACACACTAAACAATTCCTTGTATTAAACAATCAATCACCTGTTTACAAGTTGTCGATATCACAGAATAATAAAAACTTAGTTGGAACCCAGGCATCGCCATTATGGTAGATGGAATTGGAATAAAAAGTTACATGACGTGGAATCAAACCCAGGTCCTGAATGAAGATGTTTTAATTCAGTTAAGTTTTATGGAGACAGGTGGCTAGAGTCAGCAGAGTTCGTCCCCAGTGACTGAATATACTGGTTAAGAAGAGAAGTTTCCGGAAGCCAGACCTGAGCAGCCACCACAATAACAGGACTTAAATGTATCCGCTTATATTTACATATAGATTGTCACTCACACTAGGATGACCACAACTTGTCACATGTCACTGGCTGACAGGAAACGGTCATTAATATGCATCACGGGACATGTGTGGTCTTCACTGAACGTGTGGCGTCTTCATTGACAGCTCTTTTCAAAGCGGTGAATAATTTTATATTCAGGCGGTTCATTTAAAAGACAGTAATTATGTAACGAAGTAACGAAACAGGCTATGCTCTTTTGATTGCCAGAGATATAAACTGTTATATGACTAATTATGTGTACTAATATATCTTATTTTTATATTTTATTAGTTAAATTTACTATTAGTAGTACACTGTAGTAGTACGTAATAGTAAGTAATAGCAGTAAAACTGTTAATTTGGTTACAAAAGAATTGTAAATAGGCCATCTAATATACTCTTACATCCGCATTTATATACGTTTAAAAAAATACAATTCACAATAGAAATATAACTGCTAATAAATTAATAACATCATAATTAAATTATTATTATAACATACAATTAAAACAACATCACAAACCAATTGACCATTCATCAAGCTTTTGTAATTTTGTAAAACATCCCTGACAAAATGGATTTTTTTTAAAGAACTTACCCGGTAGTAGCTACTACCAGGGTACTCCAAACTTATTCACTATGATGGTTTTTAGAGTTATTTATAGTAATGTCTTAGTTGAAAATTTGACACATTTAGAAATAAAAAATTACTTGAAATGTTTTCAGGATGGCCATTACATAAATGCTGCCATGTTTCAAAGACCAAACATACTGTAAAACGGCGGCACAGAAACTAAACTGACGTTTTCTGGTGACGACTTTGTGTCCTCTTGATCTGCACACTGCAGGCGAGTGACAACAGTGACACAGGACAGCTTGTAACCAGCTGCGTCCTTCGTGTATGCCATTAATGTCCCTGGTCATTGTTGCAGGCCAGTGTCATTACTCTCTACTTAGACAACACCAGAATCACAATATTGGCACCTGCCCACATCGTTTGGGGCCATCTACTCCTTCCCTACCACACCTGGCAGCAGCCACCTCAAAATGAAGGATCATTTCGCTAATATCTGCGGAGAGTGCAGCGACTAATATATCCCCTACATGTACGTCTTTACCGTTGAAAATTTAAAAAATACTACTTTGGCCTTCGCACAAGTTTGAGTCTTACGTAGGTGAAGATTTATCTGGGGGATGAAGAAAACTTTGACATTTTCTTTGTGCAGCATATCTCCGTGAACCAGAGGTAATATGTGTCATCTTCAAAGCCGGGACAGGTCATTTGTTGTGGCGGGGACGTCCCTGTGGACTACTGTACCTAACCACATTAAAACCTTTGACACTTATCTATTTCAAATGTCAGCCAAAAAAGTTATGTTTCTAAATGTGTTTTAATATATCCTGTAGTCAAACACTGCTGGTGCTCTGTAACTCAATGTATAAGTATAAAGGCTTTGACAGGCTACTTTATATATGAATAAATAATAATTGACACTATTTTTATTTATTAATATCATTATTTAATGTTATAATGTGTAATAAAAAATTATTGTTAACATTATAATATACATTTTATTTCACATGTATAAACTACATTATTACCTTTTAATATGAACAATCTTGCATTGGGTGATATACAAATAAAACATTAATTAGCGTTACCTGTCCTGGATTCATGCAAACCAGATGCACTAAAATCTAATTAATGACATAGTTTACTTTTATGTACAATTGCTTCAGTGTGCCATAGCTCTTCTGGTTGATGAATTAGAGATTATTTCTGAAATTACAACAATTAATGTTAATTTACTTACATATTTTTTGCTTTTCTCTGTTTGAGAGGACTGAGTGTCACAAGTGTAATTAATGTCCTTAATTTATTGCATAATTGGCCAGTATAAACAAATTGATACACTTATACAACGCTGAACAGGTAGCCCTGAAGGGTGCCTATTATGACACCTCTACCTATCACCCAACAAGAATGGAACTGATGTAACATGACAGGTGCAATAAATGGACCTTGTGTCTCTGCAGAAGTGAGTTAACTGTTTACTAGACACACCTGTGGCTTCATCTACACATATACACTTCCCCTTACAATACCCATTGTACCCCCAGACTCCACTGTGTGTGTCCAGCCGTATAATGACTGATTTAGTTTGTGTATTACTTACACGCAAACAGGAAGGATGCGTATTTAAAAGATTGCTGGCTGAGGGCTCATTTTACAGCAATGTCTCATTAAAATTCATCAGTCCAACTTCACATAGGCACTATGTTTTGTAACATCCTGCCAAAAAAAGATGTAACTCTGGATCAGGGAATTGTTTATTCACCCAGAAAATAACATCTATTTGAATAGAACATGCAGCTAGATATTTATAAATGATTAAATAATCACTTTTAAATGATAATAATAACATAATTATCATAATTCCCAATACACTGTATGTAGATCTGTTCAACATTCCGTTATCTAAACTTACATTTTGACAAAGTTATCCAAACTTTTAATTTATGAAATTATTGAAACTTTTAATTTATAAAGTTGTTCACGTTTTTATTTTAATAGTTTTCTTAATTATTTAACTTGAAAATGTGTTCAGAGTCTCAACCAGCCACATCCTGTAGGTTTATCCTACCCTTGAGCAGCCTGAGTAGATCTCCACCTACTAATCATCATCAAAGCCTATCAACTACACTGAGACAAGACTAAAGAGACAAGATGGCCGCCCCACACAACAGCCAATTGGACACAGACAAAGCAAGTGTGAAATATAGTACACATGCTCTTGTGGCCAATTTACCACACACACCCAAGGGTGAAGCCAGTCTCTAATGAATTACACACATCAATTCCAGTGCTCAGGTAGGTGAAAGCATTGCTCTCAGAAGTACCCCTTTTTGCCCTGGGGCAGGAAATCTCAGGGGAAACAAGCTTCTGTCAGCTCCTGGAGCCCATCAATCAACCGGTCACATTAAATACCCAATGACTGTTTGTTGTGGTAAATGTGGTCAAATGTCCATTGTGGGCATTTAACGGTCATTTAACAGTAGTTTCAGTGACATTGCTCAGTGACTGAACATGTCCCATCTGCTAGGGAAAGTCACCAGATGAAGTGTCAGTTCACTGGCACCTTCCTGCAAGTTTTCCTCAAAGAAGTTAGTTTAATTTACTCTTTCTTTCTTCAAAACATGGCATGATTTCACACAAATCCATTTTGCTCGTTGATTCATGCGCTGATTATGTAAACTGGAAAATACGGGAAAACAAACATGGGCATAAGAAGTACAACTTGAGAGAAATCAATGCAGTACTACCAAGAGAACAAAACTATGTCAGAAATATTTCTAGCATGTTTTCAAAATTACCAGGTGGTAAATACTTCATCTCAGTTCGTTTGCTTCAAAGTATTTCATTGAAAAAATTACAATTATTTCAAGCAATCCTTTGACTCTGTGAGCTCATTCACAGACAAGGAACAATGCCATAATGTATATATCTGTGGATTGGAAGCACTGAGTGGGCGAGTGTTGTGATCTGTATTTATGACATGTCTCACAAATACGTCACGCTTCAGTGGCTTTGTACAGAGTTGCAATAAATTCTTCCTGAGATAAAACACTCCAGTGCAGCTCAACAACATCTGAAGGCCGATTCAAGCAGATGTACAAAATGAAATGATTACGAGTTCTAGACAATAATTTGTCTGTAGGTTCAGGGAAACATTAAAACAACGCCCACTCTGACTATGATGGACGTCCACGGTTAGGCAAGCAATTGATGTGATAAAATACCACAAATGTCTCCAAACAAATTCTAATATTTTCGCTTGTGATAAAAGCAGATTCGTTTTGAAGAATGATTAGCAACAATGTATCATTTTGAGCATCTATCATCTTTCTTAAAATGAATCAAGGATTTGATCTAAGTAACTAACGCAACTTAAGAAATGTGTAGCCATTTCAGATCAATCGGTGATGAATAAAAATTAATTTGTCAATGCCAGCATCCACCCACAAAGAATGGTATGAGGGTTAAAAAACATGAAAAATACATCAAAATCTGGCGAATTGTGTATCATATCCAAAATATGTGTGTTACCGATAGCACAACTCTCAGTTGTCTGGGTTTTCAGACCCTTAAATGTCATACCTGAATTTTGCGAACCTCTAAGCGGATTCTGAAACTGACTATCCACACACAAGTGTATTATACATCTCCCATTTTATTGACAATGGAATTATTTATGACATTAAATTAAACGTGTGCCACACGCTGCAATTTGACAGTCGCACAGATGTGGACCGGCTGTCAAGTGTACTTTGCTGTCGTCAGTGGTCACTCCAGCAGATTGGTCATTCGCTGGTAAATTGCCAATACATCGGTGCCTTCCACACATCGAATAAATTGAATACGCATCTAAAGAACGATTTTCCACGCAAGATATCCCATCAGGAAACCCTTTGAAAGGCCAATGAATTCCAAGCAACGTATTTGACGGCGAGAGTCTGAAAGAGCTGCGACAACCTGCCGCCGCACTTACACATGCTCGGATATGCCGCTTTTTTACAATCTGGCTGTATTCATTTCCTGCTTCGTATGACAACAAAGTGTCAAATGCAAGACGGTTTCACGGTAAATTCTGCCCGGCCTTTATTCCCCTGTGAAGCCAAATTCGATAGTGGGTGTTGGTAGATTTGACAAGACCTGTTAGAAGCAATCAGACATGCATATGGTGGATGTCTGGATGGAGACAATGTCTCATAGACCATCTGTAAATGACAGATCCTGACAAGGATCGGGTCCCCGCGGATCACTTTGCTCGATACGGTGTTGCAAATGTCTACGGTAATGAGGTGACGCTAATAAATTTATACACATTTCGTGGGGAATGGCAGCAAAACAAGGAAGTGTTTTTATATGACAAGTGTATACGGAGAACGTTTATGTTAGCGTGTCATATGAGTTTAAATGCTTAGGTACATTTGGCGAAGTCCCAAAATGCGAGCAGGGTGAAAGTATACATGTGGATGTTTGCACTGGAAAATTATAACATTAAGGTACAATTGTTTACAAGCTGATATCCATAAAGTGTTCTTCAGGTTATTTTGCTGATCACAAAGTAACTTGACATTTATAGAAAACTCTAAAGTAGTTTCTTTTAAAACATATTGCTATATTAAGTTACCACAACTCGGTGTATGATAGTAATGACCGCTTGATGCCACAACCACAATGCCAACTAAAAAATGCACAAAAGTTACAGTTCAAACCAATGCATGGAATACGATGTTAATAAATTACCTGAAATTGTACGTGATGCAGATGTTTCATGGCAATTGTATATTGACAATCAGATGCTCACAGCTGATGCAAAATTATGTTGTGACAATTGTTGCTCGAAAATATTGAAATGCAACATTGTGCACCAAAGCCAGCCATTGCAAAATTGTGACTACCTACCTTTGGTGATGACACTGACGTTGGTGACGTCTCGTAGTTCCAAGCCAAATTGTCACTTGCCTGCTCACCATTTCCTTTCGTCATCTTGTCAACATTTACAGCAGTCACATATGGATTCGGGTTTGCTTTAGTCCCATTCTGCCGGTGCCCGGTGCCACCGTTTGGCTGATCCTTCCCAGAAGGCTCGGCAGTTTCGACCGGCGGATGGAATTTCCGCTTGCGACGTCGCACGACGACGACGATGACAACGGTGAAGACAATGGCGACTAAGACAGCGGCCATGACAAAAGGCAAATATGATGATGAGGATGTTTGTGGGGAGGAAGAAGGATGTAGCTGCGGATGTCTCGTGAGCTAAAAGATCTCCATCTCTGACCACCATGAAAAGTTTTGCCTTGTTCGACAGCTGTGGTTCTCCTCCGTCTTGCACCAACACCTGCAGTTGGAATTCATCCCCCACGAGATAGTCGAGATCGCAGTCGACTGTGATGACACCTGAAGTGGGGTCGATAGCGAACGCGTCACCTGTATTACCTGACGTGATGTGATATGACAGTCTCGCATTCACCCCCGTGTCATCATCGTGGGCCTGCACCTGCGCCACAACGTGCCCCAACGGAGCGGTGTTCGAAATCTGCACGGTCTGATTCACGCGGTTCGGAAAGCTAAACATCGGCGCGTTGTCGTTTTTGTCAGCGACGAATATCGACACACTAGCTGTTGAACTTGACGATGGATCGTTGCTGGAGACCGCCGAAATGACGAGTTCATAACGAGACCGCTTCTCGCGATCGAGAACCATTTTTGTTGTGATCGTCCCTGTTTCCGGGTTGATTGCAAACTCCGGGGTTTCTCTGTGGAGTGAATCGAGGTGGAATGTGAAGTGGTTGAATGGGGGTGAGTCCGTGTCAAACGCCTGGACAATGCCCACCTGTGTATTCACTGGCTCATTCTCAAAAACACCAAATGAGTAACTATCCTGCTTAAACTCTGGTCTCGCATCGTTCGTGTCGGTGATTATCAGCTCTACTGTCGCCGTGGCCGTCCGTCTTGAGTTTACGCGATCCGTCGCGAAGACGCGGAAATCAAACCGCTCCACCGTTTCAAAGTCGAACATTACCTTTGCCATGATTTCGCCGGTGTCTTCGTCGATGTCGACGAGTTCCTTCGCTGACGACTCGATGCTGTATCTGACACGGCCGTTGTCATTAGTGTCCCTGTCAGTGGCCTGCACTGTCATGACGGATGTCCCGACTGGGTTGTTCTCCTCGATCACCACGGAGTACACGTCATTCTCGAACTCCGGCACATTGTCATTCTCGTCCAGTATTCTCACGACCACATCTGTGACAGACACCTGAGGGGGGCTACCCCTGTCCTGACACGTCAACGATATCGCCTGCTCCGCCCTCACCTCCCGGTCAAACTTCTTGGTCGTTACGATTTTGAACTCCGTCGAGTCGAGCTTGTGCAGCTTGAAGTTTTTGTTGCTTAGGAAACAACTCACGCGCCCGTTGTTCTTATCATCAGCGTCGACGACTGAAACATGCGCAACGAACGTTCCCACGGGTGAGTTTTCGGCAACCTCCGCATCGGTGCTTGACGTAAGGGTATTGATGGAGATCACTGGTGCGTTGTCGTTCATGTCACTGACACGTACGACGACGGTCGCTTCAGCGGGCATCGAATCAGCACCCTTGTCGTGTGCTTCGACCGACAGTAGGTAGATCGATCCGATCTCGTAATCGACAGAGCCCACGATGAACACCTCGCCAGTATGTTTGTTGATCTTGAACAGGTCAGCATAGTTCTGCAGTGTGTGAGCCGAGAAGCGATAACTGACCTCCCCGTTCAGCCCGGAATCCTGATCGATGGCCTTCACCTTCACAATCGTTTTCCCGATCGGGATGTTCTCGTTGATTGACACCTCGTACGTGGCGTTCTCGAACTCGGGTTTGTTGTCGTTCGTGTCTAACACAGTGATGTCGACAAGCACTGACCCGGACCTGCGAGGCTCACCGCCATCGTACGCGACCACCTTCATCTGGTAGAAGTCCCTGGTCTCTCGATCGAGCTTCTCCTGCAGCACAAGTTGTAGGTCAGTGCTGCCATCTGCCTTCTGGATCACCTCGAGCTTAAAATGCCTCGTCGCCGACACCAATTCGTAGTTCTGGATCGTGTTGCGCCCGCTGTCCGGATCGACAGCCGTCGGGATGATGAAGCTGGTGCCCGGGACGCTGGCTTCGGATATCTCATGCAGAATATGCCACTCCTGAAACAGCGGCTGGTTGTCATTGATGTCAAGGATCTCTAAATTCACCTTGATGATGATCAGATACTCGACGGGTCGCACAGCGATGTCAAACGTGACGACACAATGCTTCTGTTGCGGACACATCTTGTCACGGTCGATCCGTGCCATGGTCCTGATGATCCCGGTTGAGTCCTCGATGGCAAAGTATGTCTTGTCAAGTTGCGGTTGCGACAGGAAACTGAAGCGCAGCTTGCTCAGTGTGCTGCCGTCGTAGCGTTGCCAGAGCCTCGCATCCTCAGCTACGTTGCCAATGAACGTGTTCGGAGCAAGCTCCTCCTGGATGTCGTAGTTGAGCTGTACCGCTTCCTCGGTGCGGCCAACCGTGACGAGGATGAATACCACCCCGCAGAAGAGAAGCTTCTCCATGGTGCAGGATGTCCGTGAATATTTCACAGCAATGTGGATCCACTAGAAACCTTTCTGCATCAACAGTAGACTGTTCCTGAATGTCCTTCCCCTTCCTGTCCGCATACAGCACAGATTGCTTCTGGACGTACTCCCCCTGCTACTGTTGTCTGTGAGTGCCACACAGTGCCACCAGTCCAACAGAAGTAAAACTAAATTGTTGTTTCTGTAAATGATTGCGCTGCAGCTTAACCACAAGTGGCTGAGGCTCAAAGGAATGGTAATTCTGCACTTTCACGCTGCACTGATGGTCTAATGCCTCTCTCTTTCACTGGTCCTCTGTCAGCGTACACTGTGAGCAATTACAATCAGACATATCAAATATTCCAGGTGTTGTTGACTGTGGTCCAATGATTGCCTTCAGTTGACTGCGTGTTGATGGACATCTGACTGACCACAAGTCTTCCTGCAAAACAGTGAATTGACATAGTTAAACACCATTAATTCCCAATACCTCAGTCACTACCTGGTTGACAAACCTTACGTTCCTACAGCACTTTCCTTCATTAGTGGTGTAATCACAATCAGGTTTTTGTGATTAATATGTCATTAAAACTGTTTGGAATACTGTTCCATATATGGGTCAATATAAATTGATGCGACTAAGGATGAAATAAAAATTACAAATTTACTGAAAATTAATTTACTAATTTATTATTTTGAAATAAATTAACACGTCACAAAATTGTGATGTTTCTGGTAAGGCACATATTACTATAACATTTAAATAGCAACAGGCAGCACTAAACAGACATCATTGGCCTATTACATACCCTATTTGACAATAAACATTCTGTCACATCTAATCCACACTGACTGTTTATCAGTGCTACACCTTCTCTATCATCGACTATGAGTTTAACTCTACTGGACAAGTGTGACTATTTGCTCTGCTGAATGCAAGTGCTCGGAAATCTTGTCGAAAGTCAATGCAGTTTAGCATCATGCTAACAGATGCTAATCAACTTGACAAGCGAAACTGTTAACAACATTGTCAAATTATCACAGTAGGAAGCAACTGGGGAAACAACATTATTACACAACTGTTTTAATTCCTGAGTGGGTAACGCGACTGTAATCATGCCCTCCACAAAGACAGCAATGGCAGACATTTCTCCACATGCCACGGCCAACGCCGCTTTGGGACAACCATGGTCAGAGGAAACTCATTAAATTACTAATTTTGTTAACGAACTTCAGCTAGGAAGGAGTGGTAATTTCTATGGAGGCAGCGATGCACAAAACTACAACGCCAATTTAGAGACAATTAGTGTCAGTGCGTCAGAGGCAGGGCCTAGGTACAATAGAAGTGATCAGTCATATCATTGGGCCAGTCTGATCATTTTTATTGTCAAGTCACAGCTTACTGTATAACTGTATTTGCTTGTACTTACTGATAATTCAAGGATGTTTTAGCGAACAGTATTTTATTATTATTAATTATTATTATTTTGAGATAACAATGTCATACAAATTAAAAGATAATTATCTAAGCAATTAAATGTTATGTTGGACAGATGTCACTCGTCAAAGACATTAATAGTGTCACAATTCGTCTTCAGAATTGTTTTGAGAAACGCAGCTTTGGAATTCAAAGAGTTAACATCACGCATTTCTAAGGAAGTGTCCTGTGACGCCATAATCCTGTACAGTTAGAGATTACGTAAACATGCCCATTGTGGTGGAATTTCACTTCCATGCATGCATGGCGGTCTGCAAGAATCACCTTCCAGAAAACCAGTGCCACAACAACAGAAAAGTAACCTCCATTCTGTCAGTCTGACTGATGATGACAACTCGCTCACTTGTCTTGTCATTGCAGTGTCCCCGTGTGTTGACAACATCAGTGCAAATCACCGACATGAGCGCAGCTACTTTTATATGACGCAGTTACATGTTTCTCAACTTCAGATGGCGACACTTGATGGTAACAGCAATGAACCAATGAAAAGAGTAACACAGATTTATTATTTACACATAGAAAAAATAAGGTTCTCAGACAACGCCACGTAAGTGATTGTCCATGGTGGTCCTTAAGGCTTTGTCAGTCTGGTCAACACCCGTTCTAGCTCACGAGCGCTGGCTCGAGTCTCCCGCGGAAAAAACGCTCGTTTGTGCTCGGTGCTGACGGACACTCAAAACAAAGGCCAGTTGGAAATGTCATGCTGGGATCACCATGAAATGCTCCCCTCCCCGCGGAAATCTCAGCCCATGTGATGGATCATGTAGCCAATAGCGCCAGATTGTTTCACGCATTTTTGTCAGCCGAATGACAGGTGACATAAGGCTATCAGTGGTTTACAGCGTGGCGTGGCGGGTGGGAGTGCGATGTATGGATGGACGTGCTGTATTCTCTCATGGAAGGGTAAAAACTAAAAAAGTGAAATTCGTCATGGCTGGTTGAAATGCATTATTCGTGCAGGCAAAATGTTGGCATTGATATTACTCATACCATATGCGATCACAACATAAAATGATCAGAGTACTTTTAATATGACTGCTTTTCTCGCCATGAAAACAACTGCAGCCAAACTTTCGTTTAGTTACCTGAATAATATAGCCACCTTGCAATTAAGAAACGTGTAGGACCATCCCAACTATTTTATTTCCATGGCAGTGAAAAAGGTAGTCCTGCTATTGCAGTCACCTTGCTATTCAGACCACTGCTGCAATGGTATCATAACTGAACATTTTTAGGCTAGATTATTTACATATCAGGGAATTAAAAATAATGCTGACCCTTTGATATAAATAATCACGCAGCCCCTCAATTGACTCTGATGTGTTATCAATCCTAAGCCGAATGTATTAAAAAAAATTCTATAACAGGACTATTTTGACTGACAGACTTTAGTAGCAGTAATGCAGTTATATATACCAAGATGTAGCTATAATGAGAAGTATCACACTATAATGGGACTCACTTACTAATCCTGCACTTACTCAGTGCTTGCCCCAACTATTTATAGCCATGTTCTCACAAAGTTCACTGTCTACTTACGTATAAAGCAACTCGGTCATAACTATGCAAACAATGCCAATTCCCGGGGGTTCATGACGTCGAATTGGCAGCGCAAATGAACGCACCTTATTTTGAGATGCCAGAATAAACTGGACACAATTGAAGCAATGGACGGAGGCCGCCATGTCAAGCCACCGTATCAGCCACAGATCATTAAATTTTCAGTTGAAAACAACATGTGCTGGCTGCGTAGCTAATTTAACAATGGATTTTCTTTAAACTTTCTCAGTGCATTACTAAACAAATATTTATATGACGTCATGGGGAATTTTTTTACATTTCATAGCTGATTTCCATAAATATTCACATCAAGTTGACATGTCCAATTCTGTTCCAATCCGGTGAAGGATTTTGAAATGTTAGTGTGTTCTGCAAAATAGCCACTGTGCACTTTATGCAGAGTCCCATCCACCTGGCATTTGGACAGGTAGAACCTCTTGTGGATGGGCAGAAATAGTGGACGGGTAAAAAGGTCTCCAAAATCGTCAATTATGTTTTGAAAATGGGTGTCATGCATTTGATTGAACATCTTAATCACACAGCTTGACTGGCTTGTGAGTTAACATGCATGTGTTCACCAAGAGATTTTCGACTGGCAAAACATTTATCCTACATAAAGCCCTGCTACTGGTGTGAATACGCGAGCGACTAGTATATCTGTTTATCACTGTCTCGTGATAGATCTACCGGTAATGAAGAAGTACATTCACCATTAACTATGCCAACATTTCTCATGCGAAAGTGCTTGAATAAATTCACACATCACACCAAAATGCAATTTTCATAGAGGCACTTTCAGTTGCCAATGACGGATGGACAATAACGGTGGTCCTCAGGTGCCAGAAGGGATGGACTAGAAAGTGTCCCTTCATATGGCTGGAAGTAGGTGTCAGATAAAGCACTGATTTGAGTTTGATAATTCCAGTTATTTCTAACACTCGGCAGGGTTCTATTAACTGACTAGTCTGTAGATGCTGTGGTTACAAGGTCACAATCTACTGAGGTCTCATTGAACTAGTCAGTCTTTTCCAGAATATTTACGCCAAGCCGACCTTTCTGTGCTGATTGAGTGTGGTCACTGCCAGGGTGCTTGTCGTTCTCAGGGTTTTTTACATCCCTAATTGAGCCGGGACCAACATTAACATCATTCTCCAATTCACAAGGGATTCACAGTCCCCAATGTTGAGAGCCAGGTTTTAACACCAAATATACCATGCTTGCCTTGACGGGGTATTAAAACGGGGAAGCCGGCATGGCAGGCGGATGTGCTAACCACTACACTATCCATGCCTCTCACTTATTAAATCTATGTGTACATGTGTGCACACATGCATGTGCACAGGACATTAAAACAAGGCGCAAACGTCTGTTTTATGACTGTATTACATTGCCAATAGCCATCAATGAAGTCAGTCTAGCTTACGGTTCAACCACTCACAAACTGTGGTCTTACATTGGTGTTGTGTCCATTTTAGCACAGATCACACGATCAATTCTAAATGCCAGACAGTCCCGAGTTATGCCGTTTCCAGGAAAGTGTTGTTAAAAACGGAAAAAGTTGTTAACCATAAGGCTCGTTGCAACATGTCCGTCTCACTATTTTTAAACCAAGATGTTCACGGAATTACATAAATTCAATTACAATGGCAACATGGTAATTAGAGGTAAAATAATTTTGATTAAATTATATGAATGTAATTTAATCTACAACACAATTATGTAAACATAGTTATATGTTATTCAATAAGTAACCAGATGTCAGCATGACTGTTTCAGTAGGGGTTGAGGCACCCTATGTGCAATACAGTTTATTACACTGTCCATTCCATATCATACCTATAACTATATAGGATTTAACTACAGCAAACATGAATGAATCTGGAACAAAATACCACAGGACATAATATTACAAAACCAAAAATGCTGTAATATGATATACAAGTAATCAAAATAAAACAAAACTTCAATTCCGTGTACACTCAGGCAGGTTTACAGATAATTCCAAATAAATTATTCCTTGGCAATTTGCTTCAGTGAATCAGTTGGTTAATAGAACCACACAGCTGTGACCTGGAGTGATTCTATTCAGCAGAGGGACTACCCTACTACAACTGGTAGTAGCAGCAGATGCAAACGGAATCCCTTGTGTCCCAATCAGTGGCTGTAGAGTTGTCAAGACAAGGCAGGGATGTGACATCAAGTCGATGTAATTACAGTTCCCTACATCTTCACCAGCTCAATGTATCTTACTTGAAGTGACACGTTGCTTTTTCTGACAAATGCATGCAAATTTCCTAGCGTTACTACACACACGATTTGCATTAATGTTGTAAATACCTCTGCAGTTTGCAGTGACACCGATGAACTGAACCACAGAGGAGGGGGATAAAGAGAAAGAGTCTGTTTGTGATGAATCTTGTTCGTTTTATTTGTTCTATATTCAAACATGGTATCACAGTAGATGTTTGATCCCTCTACATTATTGTTACGTACTTCAGTTTCATCCTTAAGAATAATAACACCATGATAAATTAAGAATTGAGTCACCATGATAAATTAAGAATTGAGTGACACCATGAGAAATTAAGAATTGAGTGACCATGAGAAATTAAGAATTGAGACACCATGAGAAATTAAGAATTGAGTGACACCATGAGAAATTAAGAATTGAGTCACACCATGAGAAATTAAGAATTGAGTGACATCATGAGAAATTAAGAATTGAGTCACCATGAGAAATTAAGAATTGAGTGACACCATGAGAAATTAAGAATTGAGTCACCATGATTAAGAATTGAATGACACCATGAGAAATTAAGAATTGATGACACCATGAGAAATTAAGAATTGAGTGACACCATGAGAAATTAAGAATTGAGTGACACCATGAGAAATTAAGAATTGAGTGACACCATGAGAAATTAAGAATTGATGACACCATGAGAAATTAAGAATTGAGTGACACCATGAGAAATTAAGAATTGAGTGACACCATGAGAAATTAAGAATTTAATAGAATTGAATTGAGACCCATGAGAAATTAAGAATTGAGTGACACCATGAGAAATTAAGAATTGAGTGACCATGAGAAATTAAGAATTGATGTTTTGCTTTCATGACCGACAGTTTGTATATATACCACCAACATGAAATATTCAAATATTTACTAACACACTTCCTTCTAATGTTATAAAACTTTTTCAAACATGACTCTATATCCTTGATAACTAAAAACATGCTCTCCAGTCAAATGTCATGAACTCAGAAGAATCTGTCCCCTGGCGGTTGCAATGAGCATATGGCGTCAACGGAGAACCTAGTGAACAATGACGCTCAAGTCCAGCGTAGTGGCCCGTGGAACATTTGCAGTGACCTTCTCATGCCCAATTACATGCTTTAGCATAAACTGTAGGCATAGCTCAAACTCAAAACTCCCCGTGGAAGCCTCCTGCCAAATCCAAATATTAATTAACATCCCACAAAGACAGAAAACGTCATCACAGAAGAAACATCATCAACACGTGCCAGTGTGGGTGCAGTTATGTTCTTGGGTCAGAAACCCGACTTACACAAATAGGCTGTGCACACAGCATGGATGTAGGACAGTGTTACAGGAATACTGCTAGTTAATTACGTCATCAAAACACCAAGTATTAATTAACATCCCAAGACAGGGTAGAAAACATCATCAGCAATCTCGCTATACACCTATACACGCTATGTGCCAGTGTTAGGTGCAATTACGTTCTTGGGTCTAAAATCTGGATGACTTACAAACCACCAGAAATAGGCTGTGGACACTGCATGGATATAGGTCAGTTTTCCAGGAATACCGCTAGTTAATTACCTCATCAAAAAAGCCACCTCTGGGAATCACGCTGAATGAAATGACCAGGCACCGAACGAGGGTTAGCATGCCAAATTTAATTAAAAGAAAAGACATCGTTACACTGAAATATATCATCTGATTATTCCTGGGAACGTCCAATGTCTTTTTGCTAAGATTTATGGGAGAAGTAGAAGGCAGAGCAAGTCAAAACATTACTAGGACAGGGTTTTATGAGGAAATTTTATTTTGCCAGTCACACTTTTTTGGTGGACATATGGGTGTCACCTCATTTACATACAAGTCAGTTGAGGTGTGTTTTATGACCTGAAATAAACTACAGGTGTGGCACCTATTTTCAAAGTGTAACTGACAATATCTGTGAGTTTTTAAGACTTCTTTGCTCCTTCATGTTTTACCTATCCGCCATCTTTCCAGTGATATTTCTACCCATCCACAAGGGGTTTTACCCCTCAAAATGATGGGTGGACGGGTCTCTGCATAAAGCTTTGCTGGAAGAATAAATTGGAAACTTTAAATTAATGCCACAACTAATCACAAAAATATATATTATTAAAAAACAGTCAGTGTGCTTTATTATGGATACAGTTGAACAGTTTGTCTTAACATCTATGGTAACGTTTTTGCAACGTATAATGTCTTCAGAATGACATTTCTCAATAATCATATGAACTGAGGCAACAAGTCTGACAATTTCGCTGGCTCTTCACAGTTGCATAAACTCCACTTGGAGCTCAAACTACCACGAATACCGGTAACTAAACGACAAATACATGAAACTTAATATTTGAATTTTTCACCAAACACCAATTACTGTTTAAGTGCCATTTTGGTTTATACAAAACCATTATTTCTTATAGAAAAGAACCTGCCCTGTAATTGCTTCCTATCACACTATGTTAGAGTTATATAACTTTAGACATTGCAAAATGTCATGGTGGCACAACAGCTATAAAATGTTACGAAAACATGTCAGAAAAAGTGGACTTTTTCAGCAACCAATCAAAGTAATTGATTTTGCCTGCACCGCGGGAACATTGCACCCATGTGATGGCTTAATTAAAATGTAAGTTATTCAAAAAAGTAAATGCAAAAGCTACACCGATTATTCAGCATGAGTCACCAAAACCCCCGAGATTACGGTACAGTTAATTAAACAAGTATGCAGATTTTTTTCTGGGGCCATACAGCGATCAATATCTGGAATAGTTTACTACATTATTTCATCTTTGGTGAGTCATGGAGCGGTTTTTCTCGCAGTAAAGATTGCCAATAAAATAACACATTGACTTGTCACGCACAGTTATATAACTAGCAATTTGTGAGCAGCCTTCATTGCCTTGTTACTTGATACCATTTCGTTGCTGGTAAAAATCTTACTGCCTTGCTGAATATCACCAAAAGCTGTCTATTACCAAATTATATCAAACTATCATTTTGCTAAATCCAACTGATTTTAACTAAGTTGTTATAAATATTGTTAGAGTTATTGTAACAAAAACATATGAAATCTTGCAAAAAGTCTACATAAAAAATCTTTGCGCAGTATAACAAAACCAAATGCGTTGCAGACCACAAAAAAACGAGCGGTAGAAATGAGGCTGGATTACCGGCTACAGATTGGACATCTGCAGCCAGGCATGAACTGTCTGTGTGTGTCCCTGGACTCTATCAACATGTGAATGTTAATTCCTACTTACTGTCTCCGGTGGACGTCGACAGCACACTTCAGTTATTTCATTCGTGTCTTCAAGTAGGTTCAATCAGAAAGTAATGTTCGTTGCGGCCAACCACTGCCCACTAACTGGCCAAACTTCCCTTCGGTCACTGCGGAGATGTCTTCCCATGCTCCGGCACAATCAAATGAGCCACTCCAGATATGTACACCTCGTGAAATACGCCGTCAGACAATAATTCATAATTTGCCGCGATCCGTTTCCTGTATAATGCCACTCAAAGCTGCCGTGGAGTCGGCACGCTGATATACGTGACAGGCAACCCAGAGTGATGTGAAGTCATCGCTCAGTATATGTATGTTATCCTGTGTCAATATGTCACCCTTGTCAACCCCAAGCCACACAGGAGGACGCCCCCTGCTTCATTATGTCCCAGCACCTCCCACTTAGATTGCCAATAGGGTGTCATTCATGATAGAACACTCCCCCAGTCTTCCTAGCCTCTCTGTCTCCACCCCTCACTGGGAGGATCAATGCAGCTGGTCAGTCAGCCATCCACTTACTCAGGGGCGTTTAGGGGTGCTTTGTATAGTATGCAAACCCGGGAAAGTGGCAGTCTCTCTAAAAGGGCTTAATTACGAAGAATGCAAAACAGCCGAAATGGGCACCTGAATTATACTCACAATTGGGGACTGCCTAGTTTCAATTGGGCATTTTGTTGATGATGAACAGGGAACATTCGGGTAATACGGAATCATTCTGGCAGTACTTTTGCCATCTAAAAGAAATTTCTCACACAAATTAAGGGTTATGATCTTCGGTTTTATTAAATATATTTTTTGATTACTTGCATCATTACAGTACTCTTGTCATTCGTGTAATTCTTCTCTTCTACTGATTTGCAAATTTGGCTCTCTCTCTCTTCTCTCTATTACCCTCCCACTCTCCCAATGTCTCTCTGCCAGATCACTATAGCCCAATGAACACCTGTAGGCTGGCAGTGATGCATGAACTATCAACACCTGTGCTTTTAGCTAGAATTAATATTACTTTGATCCCTTCACCTGTTCTACTGTCTCCCAAGCATTTGATGATTTTGATCCATGCAGTGCTCCATGTCCAAACTGCCACATCCACACACTTCTCCTGCCACCTCCATACACTTCTGTCACCTTCACACACTTCTCCTGCCACCTCTACACACTTCTGTCACCTCCACACACTTCTGCCACCTCCACACACTTCTGTCACCTCCACACACTTCTGTCACCTCCACACACTTCTGCCACCTCCACACACTTCTCCTGCCACATCCACACAGTTCTGTCACCTCCACACACTTCTGCCACCTCCACACACTTCCCCTGCCACCTCCACACACTTCTGACACCTCCATACACTTCTCCTGCCACATCCACACACTTCTGCCACCTCCACACACTTCTGCCACATCCACACACTTCTGCCACCTCCACACACTTCTCCTGCCACCTCCACACACTTCTGCCATCTTCACACACTTCTGTCACCTCCACACACTTCTGCCACCTTCACACACTTCTGCCACCTTCACAAACTTCTCCTGTCACCTCCACACACTTCTGCCATCTTCACACACTTCTGCCACCTCCACACACTTCTCCTGCCACCTCCACACATTGCTGCCACCTCCACACACTTCTCCTGCCACTTCCACACACTTCTCCTGCCACCTTCACACACTTTTCCTGCCACCTTCACACACTTTTCCTGCCACCTCCACACACTTCTGCCACCTCCACACACTTCTCCCGCCACCTCCACACACTTCTCCTGCCACCTCCCCACACTTCTGCCACCTTCACACACTTCTGCCACCTCCACACACTTCTGACACCTCCATACACTTCTCTTGCCACCTCCACACACTTCTGCCACATCCACACACTTCTCCTGCCACCTCCATACACTTCTGTCACCTTCACACACTTCTCCTACCACCTCCACACACTTCTGTCACCTCTACACACTTCTCCTACCACCTCCACACACTTCTGTCACCTTCGCACACGTCTCCTGCCACCTCCACACACTTCTGTCACCTCTACACACTTCTCCTACCACCTCCACACATTTCTGTCACCTTCACACACTTCTCCTGCCACCTCTACACACTTCTGTCACCTCCACATACTTCAGCCACCTCCACACACTTCTGCCACCTCCACACACTTCTCCTGCCACCTCCACACAGTTCTGTCACCTCCATACACTTCTGCCACCTCCATATTCTTCCCCTGGCACCTCCACATACTTCTGACACCTCCATACACTTCTCCTGCCACCTCCACACACTTCTGCCACATCCACACACTTCTGCCACCTCCACACACTTCTCCTGCCACCTCCACACACTTCTGCCATCTTCACACACTTCTGTCACCTCCACACACTTCTGCCACCTTCACACACTTCTGCCACCTTCACAAACTTCTGCCATCTTCACACACTTCTGCCACCTTCACACACTTCTGCCACCTCCACACACTTCTCCTGCCACCTCCACACATTGCTGCCACCTCCACACACTTCTCCTGCCACCTCCACACACTTCTCCTGCCACCTCCACACACTTCTGTCACCTTCACACACTTCTGCCACCTTCACACACTTCTGCCACCTCCATACACTTCTCCTGCCACCTCCACACACTTCTGTCACCTTCACACACTTCTGCCACCTTCACACACTTCTGCCACCTCCATACACTTCTCCTGCCACCTCCACACACTTCTGCCACCTTCACACACTTTTCCTTCCACCTTCACACACTTCTGCCACCTTCACACACTTCTCCTGCCACCTCTGCACACTTCTGCCGCCTTCACACACTTCTGCCACCTCCACACACTTCTCCTGCCACCCCCACACACTTCTGTCACCTTCACACACTTCTGCCACCTCCACACACTTCTCCTGCCACCTCCACACACTTCTGTCACCTTCACACACTTCTGCCACCTTCACACACTTCTGCCACCTCCATACACTTCTCCTGCCACCTCCACACACTTCTGTCACCTTCACACACTTCTGCCACCTCCATACACTTCACCTGCCACCTTCACACACTTCTGCCACCTTCACACACTTCTGCCACCTTCAGACACTTCTGTCACCTTCACACACTTCTGCCACCTCCACACATTGCTGCCACCTCCACACACTTCTCCTGCCACCTCCACACACTTCTCCACCGATGATATTATATTGAAAACACACAATTTACATTTTACAACATAATTTACACCAGATATACAATATACAAAAAATTCCAAGTTGGCTGTAGCATGTAGATATAAAATACCTTTGGGGAACAGTGATAACTAATGACATAAATTAATTACGCCTTCTGCTGCCAACTGACCAGTTACAGCTGTTATAATACAAAAAAATTTGAAATGTGTTGGCTGGTGTGTGAGGAACTGGTGCAGAAACAAATCAAAATACTCTGAAGCAATCCCGCGTATGGTGAATTACTGCCGTGAAAGGCACATTGAATAGAACACCACCTCCCTCCTGGTCTGTGGGCACTCGATCTCGTTGAAAAATAGGAAATCAATTTAAAACATTATTCCCTGAGGAACCCATCAATCGCCCGGCGTTTGCTTGGAGCAATACATGAAGACACAAACGTTATGCGTGGCCGCACACAAGAAAATGACATATTTCACTTATTTATAAATGCATAAAATATTGGAATGAAAGACACGGGGACCTGTGAATAAATGGCCATTCAGGCGTTCCACTGAATCATGTCTAGAACCAGAAGAAACCATTAGTATGGACGCTAAATCAAAACATTTGCCCAGTCACATTCTGTCTGCTATTTCATGCAGTCTACAAGTGTAGACACACCACTAGAACCAAACTGACTTCGTTGAAGTTTCTGTTATACAGCCACCTTGGAATTAAAGTCACCTTTGCAACATAACCACCTTGCAATTAAGATCACCTCAGTAATGCAGCCACCTTTCAATTAAAGTCACCTTGCAATTAAAGTCACCTCAGTAATACAGCCACCTTGCAATTTAAGTCACCTCAGTAATAGTCACATTTTGATTACAGTCACCTCAGTAATAAAAGCACCTTGCAATTAGAGTCACCATAAGAGAGTTACCTTGTTAATTTTGCCTTCATACAAGACCATGTGTTGCACAAAATTATCTAAATATCTTAGAAGAGGGGAAATTATTGCATTATTCAGTCATTAGGTGACATCTCAACAGATGTCAAACAACTGAACAATGTGATACAGTGCGTGCTGACAAAACCGACATTACTCAGGGTATAAATATAATTAATAGTTGAATGGTAAACATATCCCTGGATAGTGCCAACAACACTTTGATGGTTCCTTTACATTCAACCACTTGACTGCGTCTGGACCCACGACCAAGTCACAAAGTCAATCTCATTACTTGTGCAACAATATCACATTGAAGCTGCATGAATAAAATCTACTTTTTATGACCCGTATGTTTTAATATAACACATTAATAATAAAATTATTTTGATTTATACAAAAGAACTTTCGCTTGGTAACCTGATGTTGCCTTTCTGTTTAGTTGCCTTTTACAATCCCAATAACTGTGCCACAATCAAAACAGCTTCTGACATCATCGCACACAAAGTGCCTTTAAACATTCATGAACTGACACAAAGCAATTGCAAAGTCTCCTGAATGTCTCAATATCACCCAATCTGTAATTGTTCCCTTTTTATAATTCCAATTCAAAAAAAAATCTTTTGACAAAAAACAAAATTTTCTTTAAACATTGATGAAGCAGTTGCACGGACCATTGAGTCTTCCATTCTGCCAATTCTGTTCAGTTTCTTTTTACGATGCCAACATTTAATGCAACCACACAAATGTCTTTTGATATAAACACAATGTTTAACAATTCATGGACTAATTACAATTTCATACCACAGAGAAACTTCCGATAAAAGAGAAATTGGCATTAACAATTCATGAAGCAATCATGAAGTTATGAGAATCCCTCCAATATTGCTGTGTGTGTTCAGCGTCATTGATACTGCGGCTACTTGTTTAAACAAAACTTGTCGCAACTGAACAAAATACTTCTTGCAAAACTATATCTGAACATTCACAAAGTAATCACAATATCTCAAGAATCATCCTCAAATACAATTAGAAATCTCTGAGTAATGATGACATTCTGATCATGTCATATCTTTACAATTTCACTCTGACACCAATTTGACACTTTTTGTTTGCAGGCACTTTTTACTTGAAATTGTATAGATGTATAAATAACAAATTCTACATTGGCTATAACAATACTATTTTGACCAAGTGTCACCATCTATCAGGTGATGACAGGTTTTGTTAATAACTTGCCTAGGATCAATAGTATCAAATATCATTCAATTTTATATCAACTTGTGCAATGAAACCGCGTCCATTATCATAATAATGATGACGACTCCTTATGCGCCAATATCCTCGAAGATCAAGCTCAGTGGTGCGACAAAACCAAGGGATTAAGCAAATCTCGTAATTGTACAACTATGCGCGAGTCATCAATGGATGGATGAAGATGCTAGGAATCTAAGGAGATAGGCAGCATTAAAGAGATAGGTTGTTAAATGCTGGTGGAATGTAACTATATTTTTTTCTAATTTAAAACTGGCAGGAAGTGAATTCCACAGAGTTGGAATTTTACATCTGAATCAAACAACCATTCAGACATATGTGAATTTATGATGCGTGGTCCAAGAACTTGGAAAAAGTTCACCAAGACAGGCTGCACCTAGTTTGTCACATGAAACCCTTCTCTTCAGTCCTCTTTAATTGTATTCGTCCACTTTCTCTTCTCCTACCCTCCCATCAACGCATGTGTCTAGTCAAGGTTAACTGGTTCCTCACTAGCTCCTTCTTGCAATCCTACTAGAATGTGATATGGTTGACCAATTAGTATGACAGATCCTGGCAGCAACAGCCATTTCAAACCTTGGCAGTTCTGTTCACCTCACACTGCCTTGCCCCCATGGATGTCTTTCAGAAAAGACACCATAAGCTGTTGGTCTGTTCTCTCTGGTGTCTATGCAGTTAAGGGATATATAGAAAAGGATTTAGAAATAAATAAACCCTCATCGAAACAAATCCTTACCACAATATCCTAATGTGATTATTCACATCCAATTCCATGCTGACATCCTGACTTACAGAGCTCTACAGATCTGTATTGTATGAGTTGTATATGAGAAACATGTAGGCCACCTGACATTACCCTGACTTATGTGAACTCAGACTCTGTACTAGTTTCCCTGTCATTCTGGTTGACCCCTGGGATCATTAGAACACCTGTATAATCACCTGCCTTCTTACCACGTGGACAGGTGCCAAATTGCCTAATTAACTGTTCTCTCTATCTTCCCAATAGTCTAATATACCCATGTGTGCATTCATGCATAATCGCTTGAGCAACTGCAAATGCGTGCATGGCCGGGCGTTAATTATACATCTCTGGTTGACTGTATGGTTGAAAAATTTAATTTACAGACATCAAACAGCATACGGCCTTAAATAGCATGAGAGAACAATGCAACATTCGTTTGGTCATATTATATTAAAGTCTCGCTAATTAGAAGTTATCTGTTTAATAGAGAACTACACAACATTGTCATATTATATTAACATGTCTAACTAAAAATATCTATTAAGGTATATCGCAAAAATAGATACTGTGGTACAAGTTTGTAACATAAACCAGATAAGACATTGTGTATTAACATAAGGTTTATAAAAAGCCAGTTGCTAGACAGGTTAGGTAGTACCAACATGAGGATAATGAGACAACTGTCACCTGTGATCACAGACAAGGTACAGACATGTGCCTCCTGATAGTGTTAGATCCGGCTAAATATAAAATAGGTGGACACAGACAGATGTGTGGGTCAACTGAACTATGACCCACATGTCTAATGATTTCACACCTGTAAGCATGCTGTTTAGTGAAAATAGATACCAGTTTATTTTAGTATTAGAAAAATTACCAAGTGATTTTATGTATTGTAATGAATGTGCGTGTTTGGACAAAAAAGTATGAACACATTATTATTTTATTTGTCCATAACTATATGTGCAGAGTCTGAATATACAGGGCTATTACAAATTTAATTTATTAACAGACAATTAATTATTCTGTCTGAAAAATACAGTACAGAATATAATTTGCCCATACTTTTTAATGTATCCGAATATATGACCATTGATACATACAGTACAAATATTTGTTTTAGTTGGTGTCTACCAATTTGTTTTACAATTAATTAGTAAATTAAAAAAACTAATTATCTTTGAAATTTACTACATGATAATCAAAGAAATGCAGGACAAATCAATGCATTTTGTGTAAGAAAAGACTTGTTATAAGGAACCTATTGTTACATCCAAGGTTTACTGTATTCTACCACAGTACCATCCTATACTGCAAACACACCCTGGAGACGAGAACAGCCACTGAAACATACCTGTGCCTCTTCACTGTCTCATCACTATCTTCTCTTTCACCAGTAGACTGAAGCCAATTAGAAGTCACCAGACCAACCTGTATTACACACTGATTAAACAACCTCACAGGACCACACAGAGCAGTTCAGCAATGCTATCTGCGTCCATTACACAACCCTGTGGTTTATCTCCCCACCAGGGTAATACCCTTCCATTGTCCCCCAAGTAGAGGCAGCCTCCAAAGAGGCCAGGATTACAACTTGGCCATGTTGAAGGAGCAATTAATTCTATGGAGCAACAAACTTGAAGTGGGCAAACAAGATGACCTGATAAGCAGCCAGCCTGATCCTTAACCAGACTAAAGAGTTCAAGCCACAGGAATAGACCACATCACAGGGAGAGGAGGTAGGAGATAAACATCCACCGGTGGCCTGAAGATGGAAATAGCCAGCAATTAGCAACATGGTTTAACTTTAGTAACTGTCCAATATCACTCTACTGACAAGGTGAACAGGGGGTGGGGGACTTCAAAGCTCGTCACTAGCAACCTGTTACTCCTCCAGCACGCCAATTATCCCAGGACAAACCAAAAGACAGATTCCTGACGGCAGTGTCTGTGTCTTTAAAATCCTGTTGTCTTGAATTGAAATTGAACCACAATTCCCAGCCTGTTGCTCTTTTCCCCCCTTGATGTCAATTCTAGAACTAGCCTAACTAGGAGCCGAACAATTTTTTCCATCTTCCATACCTTACCCAGTTTCCTTGGTCATCCATTTTGACCACTTTTCAAATCAACTCTGCCGTACAATAATGCAGGTTTAGCCACAACTGGGTTGCCCATAGATCATTATTAATTCCGCAAAGATTTGTGAATTAAACCTGTAAAACGCATGTTGTTTTGACCCATGATTGTTCTTCTTCTCTTCTTTCCATGTTTGGTTTTGATAATGATTCTTGATTTATGGACATCAAAGATAAGCACAAATCTTAAATTGACATTAATTAATAAAATCAAACACTTTCTCATTCAAAGCAATGACACTCCACAATAGAACATTTTCTTCAGGCGTAATTACTTCTCTGTCAATAACAAATAAATACTTAATTAAATCAAACACTTTGTCTGACAAAGCAATAACATGTCACAATAGGACATTTTCTTCTGGCCTAATTACTTCTCTGTCAATAACAAATAAATACAAACAAAATATTTTTGCATAGTACCCTACACATATGGTGTGGAATTTAAGCACAAGTAAAATGTATACAAATAAAATGAATTACTGAAGCAAATAAGAACTGTGACATTACCCAGAGGCAATTTGTCAAAAATCACCACAACCCTCTGGGGTCCTGTAAAATAACTGCCCCCCTGGGACTGGGTGACTAGCTGCTGTAGTGCATTACCAGAGAGCACACCACTGTCTCAATCGCCCTCCTGGGCATCCATGGTGCATCTCAATTATTGTGCATCACCAATCAACCTGTGTCTGACTTCATCAAATTCTGATTAGTCGTCCAGGACTGGAGAGAAAACACAATGTACTTATTGGAAGTAATACGGCTGATTGTCTTGTTATCTTGAACACCACTCATGGTTGCCTAAGTATGTCACTAACATGTCTCACTATGCTTAAGATCATAATTTCACCGTGTATGTGCATGTCTCTGCATCACTCTCTGCCTTCCTTTCTTCCTCTCTCCCTCCATGCCTCCCTTCTACATTTGTCTGTCCCATTTTCATCCTTCTCGCAATCCCTCCCTCATTTAATCCTTCTCACAATCCTCCTTCATTTCATCCTTCTCACAATCACTCCCTCATTTAATCCTTCTCACTATCTTCCCTCATTTCATCATTCGCACAATCCATCCCTCGTTCCGTCCTTTTCACAATGCTCCCTCATTTAATCCTTCTCACAATCACTCCCTCATTTAATTCTTCTCACAATCACTCCCTCATTTAATTCTTCTCTCAATCACTCCCTCATTTAATCCTTCTCACAATCCCTCCCTCATTTAATCCTTCTCACAATCACTCCCTCATTTCACCCTTCTCACAATCCCTCCCTCATTTAATCCTTCTCACAATCCCTCCCTCATTTAATCCTTCTCACAATCCCTCCCTCATTTAATCCTTCTCACAATCACTCCCTCATTTAACCCTTCTCACAATCCCTCCCTCATTTAATTCTTCTCACAATCCCTCCCTCATTTAACCCTTCTCACAATCCCTCCCTCATTTAATCCTTCTCACAATCCCTCCCTCATTTAATCCTTCTCACAATCACTCCCTCATTTAATCCTTCTCACAAACCCTTTTTACCTCCTCTTCATTTAACCCTTCTCACAATCACTCCCTCATTTAATCCTTCTCACAATCTCTCCCTCATTTCATCCTTCTCACAATCTCTCCCTCATTTAATCCTTCTCACAATCTCTCCCTCATTTCATCCTTCTCACAATCTCTCCCTCATTTCATCCTTCTCAAAATCACTCCCTCATTTAATCCTTCTCACAACCCCCCTCAATTAATCCTTCTCACAATCACTCCATCATTTCATCCTTCTCACAATCACTCCCTCATTCAACCCTTCTCACAATCACTCCCTCATTTAATCCTTCTCACAATCACTCCCTCATTCAACCCTTCTCACAATCACTCCCTCATTTAATCCTTCTCACAATCACTCCCTCGTTTAACCCTTCTCACAATCACTCCCTCATTTAACCCTTCTCACAATCACTCCCTCATTTAATCCTTCTCACAATCACTCCCTCATTTAACCCTTCTCACAATCCTCCCTCATTTAACCCTTCTCACAATCACTCCCTTTTAACCCTTTACTTTCCTCATTAACCTTCAATCTCTCCCTCATTTCATCCTTCTCACAATCTCCCTCATTTCATCCTTCTCAAAATCACTCCCTCATTTAATCCTTCTCACAACCCCCCTCAATTAATCCTTCTCACAATCACTCCCTCATTTCATCCTTCTCACAATCTCTCCCTCATTTAATCCTTCTCACAATCACTCCCTCATTTAACCCTTCTCACAACCACTCCCTCGTTTAACCCTGCTCAATCACTCCCTCATTTAATCCTTCTCACTATCTCTCCCTCATTTCATCCTTCTCACAATCTCTCCCTCATTTTATCCTTTTCACAATCTTTCCCTCATTTCATCCTTCTCAATCTCTCCCTGAGTTCATCCTTCTCACAATCCTCCTTCATTTCATCTTTCTCACAATCCATCCCTCATTTCATCCTTCTCACAATCCATCCCTCATTTCATCCTTCACACAATGACTCCCTCATTTCATCCTTCTCACAATCCATCCCTCATTTCATCCTTCTCACAATCCATCCCTCATTTCATCCTTCTCACAATCACTCCCTCATTTCATCCTTCTCACAATCCATCCCTCATTTCATCCTTCTCACAATCCATCCCTCATTTCATCCTTCTCACAATCACTCCCTCATTTCATCCTTCTCACAATCCTCCTTCATTTCATCCTTCACACAATCACTCCCTCATTTCATCCTTCTCACAATCACTCCCTCATTTCATCCTCTCAATCCATCCCTCGTTCCACCTTTCTCACAATCCATCCCTCATTTCATCCCTCTCACAATCCATCCCTCATTTCATCCTTCTCACAATCCATCCCTTACTTCATCCTTCTCACAATCACTCCCTCATTTCATCCTTCTCACAATCCCTCCCTCATTTAATCACCACAATCCATTCCTCATTTCACCCCTACCTTACTCTCGTCCTCTCTAGATCTGTCTCCTCATCTCCCTCTCTCTTTCCACCCCTCCGTCCTTCCCTCCCTTTCTCTTCTTTCCGTCCTCTCTGCATATCTCCTTTCCTCAATCTCTCTCCCTCCCACATTCCACCCACCAATCTGTCCCTCTATAAACAATACCATAACAGACACTAATAATGTAACACATCACCTGATAATAATCATCTTAGTGAAATCTACACACCACAAACCACTCAGCCGTTGTTAACTTTACAGCGATAAACTTCTGCTGGCCACAACACAAACAAGCAATGTTGGCCCAGTGATGCCCACACGTTGTCACCGGACACTTTGACTTCTGATGAACACAACTAAAGCTCACGCACGGTCAGAAATCACGAAGCAACCCTACTGTATGCACTGATGCATGCGTGAGCAACCTTCACAATGTCACTGTAGTGTCCTCACTACGGAGTAGGCAACAGAGAATGTCAACCCACACAAGTCCATCAGTCGTGTGACATCCAAGGGTCCAGGCACTCAACCACAGGGTCGAGGACACACGCAATAAACATAGAACAATACGTCTGTTAATGTAATTGAAAGTAGTTCTGCCCATCAGCATGTAAGGGAGGGAGAGAGTGAGAACTGCTTGAATTATGGGCCCTGGAATATTTACGGCAGTGTTCCATAGGCTACATTTATCACGGTCTGTTGACTCACATAAATTTATTTGACCACGTTTGTATGGAAGTGTTTCTTAAGAAACTTTTTTATCATAGATGGGATCTAGCTATGCTTGGTAATAAAAAAATTGGTTATGTGAATAAATAATATAAATTGGTTATGTGAATAAATAATTCAAGCAGTCCTCACTCTATTAGCTACATAGCTAACCCATAATTAAATGATTCCTCCTGAATATGCAAATATACATATATATATATATATATATATATATATATATATATATATATATATATATATTCTCCAACAGTTCCCTGTAATGTGCTATTGCCTTGTTAGCAGGGTCAGCAGAACTGACTGGCACCCTTTCACACCTGTACAGGTGGGCAGGAGGGTAATTAATCACACCATTAATCAACCCCTCAGTGTAGTGGCCAGAGGGCAGTGGGAGAATCATTAAAACCTCATCAGTAAACTTCTCTCCACTTGATAACCTCTCAATGTAAACATTGTGCAAATTAATCAGCCTGCCTATTTTCAATATCTGCATGAAGCAAGTGTTCCTACCTCCAGGGCCCACCACCAGTGAGATGTAACAAACTAGTGCGAAAGAGTAACAAGTCTGATTAGTTATTCCATAAAATACATGGCTTATGTGTTTCAGGAGACATGTTATCCTTGTATAACAACACTGTGAAACAGAGAAGTTTCTTCGTCTGATGATAGATAACAGCGCGTATCAAAAAACTATCAACTGACACTCAACCAGCTGCCAAATTTGAACCATTCTCCGGTAATGAAACAGGTCTAGAACCTGCGTGAACATGGCCGGTTTATTGGCCACAAAGAGCCAATAGTCTAAGTAGTACATTTCATTTAGCAAAGTGATTTAAGACCTGTTATGTTTTCACTATACCAAAATGTGATTACCCAACTTCACCAAATAGCAATGAACCTGGCTGGCAGCTATTCTTTCTAATCCAAAATAATTTTTACTGTAAAAGCAAATGCTTAGCATGTGCTCAAATCCCCCCCCACTAATTGTGAAAGAATAAAAAATACCTCTCACTATTTTAGAATAATTAATCAGAAAAACTCACTGTGAAAAATTGTCTTTTCTTCTCTCTGCTGTTGAGGGTGAAACTGGCTTTGATTTCTGCTAGACTGATCACAATTGTTTTGAAATGGCCCCTATTAACCATTATCAGTGACCAAACTCACCTTCAGTAATCCAGTAGACCACACACATTCTACTACTGTGGCCAGCTTCTCTCTCGGGCAGCTATATTTAAAGATTGCACCAAGCGAAATGCCAATTCGATATCGATCATCCGCATGTATATTTAATGCCTAATCATATTACGCCACCTATGTTTCCTTTTTACTTTCACGTTGTCAACAGACAAAGTCAACAACAATAAATATGAGTGTTCCTATTATATTACGTTGTGATGTAGTCGATGTTTAACTTCAATTACTCACACTGTTCTTCAGGGAGCCTAGCCCCAGGGTCAGACACTGCATAATTAATCTTCTGCTTAATTTTCACAGAACAGCCCGCATTAATGCAACTTCCGTTCCTCGCCTGCTCGTCAAGTGGCCGGCTCCTGGTGCATCTGTCGACCAAAACCCACGGTGCCGAAACGACAATTAATGACAACTCTTCCTCGGTGCTTCACAAGACAGATCAGCTCGTGTCAAAATGTGATTTAATCAAAATGACAGTACCGGGAATCATGACAGTTTTCTCATAAATGATCTTGTGGTATGTTTGCTGCTCTTCGCAATTTCATTAGTTGATTGTCAAAGTCACATCCATATCATGTTATTAGAAATGTATCTCAGATGGAATATTTCTGCATCCCATTGATGAATGACAGTTGGTGGCAATGTTGTATAAATAAGAGTTAAGAATATTGTTTCAGGAATTCCAAGTAAACGCTTACCTTTCTTAACAATTTCATGAAGTTAGTTTTACTTTGGAGAAGACATTCACAGGAATTACAGTGCACCCCCTACAGGAATGTCTGTTTGATACCTGTCACCTATCTCCAACTAATATTCCCTCCCACATCCAATGGATACTTTGTTTCACATGGAATACTGCCTACTTTTTGATTTATGCAAAACCTTACTTAGAAAAAGCTACCTAGAATTCCTGGAAAACCTATTGGATTTTGTTTAACATATGTAATATAGGTAAAAGTTAGGTATATCTCATAAACAGCAACACTCGATCAACCAGAACATTGGTTGATTAACCAAAAATATGTTTTTCAACCGTTAAAAAATTCTAAGTAAACAAATCTGAATTCAGCCAGACAATAAAGCAGGTGTTCAGCAATATTGCCCACAATGCAACAGCACGAGTCATTGACTTTGTGACTGACACAATACAACAGATACGGGTGGAACAATCACCGCAGAAACAAGAGCTTCAGTCGCTGTCCAATTCATTTCACTCTAGCTACTTCATATCACAGGCACCACCAACGCAACCAGAGATCAGCTGGTTAAGTACGCAATAGAAAATGTTTAACTTCCGCAAACAATCCATCTTGTAAAAAGACGCATTGGCTGCGGGACTGCATGTGATAGGGTCATTAATCTGAGACATCAAAAACAAATCAATCACAGCTTATTAAAAGTCACACAAGGAGTCAAATATCCTGTAAAGTGTGCAGGAGATGGACCATCAATTCAATCTGCAGATAAGCCCACCAACAGTGATAACATTTTACACAAATAAAACATATGGTTGTGGCTAAAATTTCTCACCATAATTTTTTGCGTGGTGATCATTTTACATAACACCTTGGCGATATGTTTTCTGCAATGACTTACATATCTTAGACAACCAACAACTGATGCTATAAGTGAATTAATGAGCGCATTAAACGCTACAGAATCATATTTATCCTGTGACATCACAACAGATTATTCACTTTCCCAGCACAACAGAGATGATTTATTCCGGTAAGACATGTTCTACGAACCTGTCCAAGCGACGACGACAGAGCGAGGAAATAAACCGCAGTAGGTGACGAAGACAAGAGCACGTCCACTCACAAACGTCCCTTCCCATGCGGCTGCGTCACATTTAAGTGTGCGCTCAGTGACGTCCCCCTTACGATTGATCAGCGGGAGACACTGCGAGTGACGTCGAGGCGACTTGTTTTGGCCGGCCGTTGCTTGCAGCTCAGTCTGACCACAGCGGTCAACTCGTGCGGTGGCTTTGTCACACTGGCCACTCGTGATTTCACAGGTGACCAGTGATTTGCCGCCTCGAGAACTTCAGTGCGTTATCGCCGAGCCATTACCCCATCCAATGCGGTCGCCCGCCCCGACACAATACACTGGGCATTGTTTGGCCAATTGACTCTGCTCTAGTCAATTACTCGGACGTTCGATCGCTTGTGAAAGTTGTAAGCCTGACGCAACTCTTACATTTACTTATTTGAAAGCGTGATGGAATTGCAGTTTCATTACTGGCGGCACTTGGAGGCACAATAAACAGGTGCTGTGCTGGTGATGGGGCTGCAATAAGTACCAAATGTGTGCAACATAAAAGATATTTTGAGGTTGTTATTGCCCATTCTCTTGACACATACGCACACACATGTGCATGCATGTGCATGCGCGTGCACACGCTCACACACACACACACACACAAACGTATGATGTTTTCTATTCCAATAACTTGAATTTTAATAAATACTTATGGAGTACTAAATTTTAGAGAAACTGGAACAAATTTTGAACATCTTTGATCCGCAAAAACAAGAATCGTATAACCTGACTGCATTCTTTGTCAACCTTTTCCATATACATATGCACTTGTGTCGGGTGAAATGACCTCCCAACTTTGAGCAAGGTTGGTTTAGTAGAACGCAGCTTAGTCGGATATGATTCAGCACTCAGAAACCTGGGCTAATGTCTCTTTGATACACGTGTGTGTCAAAGACAATAGCTAAGAACCATTCTGTCTGCGTTTAATTAAACATGTCGCTCTAAGTCGTGGGTTAAACCACATCAAACCAGACATACTACATGGGCAACGACTTCCCAAGATACCTGCCGCTTTTGTTAACTCAAAAAGCACAAAATACATATAGTACAATATATAAACTGTAACATGCAGCAATATGATGTAATAATGCAGTCATATTGATAGCCAACTATTGTTAATTATTGTAAACAGCACTTAGATTAGATGCGAGATAACGCTCTCAGATCAAAGATGGATAATGAGTCCACTTGTGATCAGATAAACTAGCGAAAACCTCAATCCACCAGGTGGAGCTGTATGTTCAGTTACTGAAGATGATGATCATGTTACATAAAACATCCCCGGTGACAAAACTCACCAAATGAAGACGCATGGGGTAAAAATAAAAAATCTGACCCACTGGCCTGAGGAACTTTAAAAATGCCTTAATATTTTACTCACTACTTCCCCTTTTTCTAACATCACCGAAATGCAAATATTTATGAAAATTCATCTGTTGAGCTGCAATGTTCCTTAAACAAAAAAGTATGATAAATCAGAATTCTGCTATTCAATTAATATAGTAAATTGGTTCAACAGTCCCTATAATTAATAACTGACAGATTATGTGATATAAGATTACCTTACAAAAACTATCAAAATGAAAGTGGATGTCAGTAGGCAAAGATGCAAGTTTATTTTCCAAAATATTACCTGATCTTTATTAAATACAGCAAAACAAATGACATGCATCTAGATCGTTAAAACAAAACAAAACATATATTTATTCAGTGAACCAGTGCTAGCCAGAAGTTACTATTCCACAAGAATTTGTACTATTAGAAGTTTAACCCCTGCACATATCATGACAACTGATTTACATCCATCTAGTTTGTTACAAACCCTAAAACTGACGAATACCATTAACCAATGAGGAATTTAGAGAATTTATAATTTTTTGGGGTATTTATTGAACAACTGAAAGCGCAGCGCCTGAGATGCAAACTGTCTTTGAGAAAAACACGTTAACACGGCCACATAAACACACGCTACCTCGACTGTAGTTAGAAATCATCGATGTCAATATGCTCAAACACAGAACTGACACACCAGACAAGTGTGCACAGAGATAAATAGATAAGAAATTAGACTGAAGATAAATCAGTGTTTCTCTGCCCACCTGTCTAGCTCTGTGAATAATGATTTTATTAAAGCTGACATCTTCCTGTGTAGAGGCTGCGAGGAGTAAATCCATAGCAAGAAAGAGAAAGTCTAGACTTACCCTGGTCGAGAGCCGCACTGTGTGAAACTGACACTCTTACAACAAACCTCTGACGCCGTTTTAAGCACGGCAAAAGAGATAAAACAGAACTGCGGGAAATTGACAATTTCCACAGACCAGTGAAGCTTTAAACGGAGCCGAGACGCACTTCGCAAGGCGTGAAGCCAGCCACGAGGCAAATCATAAATTGGCACTTTTTACTCCTCCGCTACGTAAGCTGGTCTGCTAAAAATAACGCGACCGATGCTTATAATTCACTTAATCCACATTAAGCGTGTGCCAAGGCACAATTAGTTCTTACGCCTACACGTCCAAAATTACACCCCTCAAGGAATTTATTTCTGTGAATTAGAGCAGCCCACTCAGCGTCCATGGTGACAAACAGACGATAAGATACTTCACTATAAATATATGTTCCCTGGAAAGATCTGGTGAATATTTAGTTATTGTTAGAAATCTGCCTGATCAACATCAAAAGGTGGCAACATTTTAAGACTTTGAACGCCCAAAATCACCCTCGCACGCCAGGGGTAGTTGTGGTTGATTGCGTCAGTAGCAGCTGTTTTCTACCCCTGGCACCTCTTAAAAAATTCCTCTTTAACATCAGCCAATGAAATCGCCCGTGAGGAGTATGGTTGCAATGTTTAGGACGTGAATGGTCTTTTTATTGGGATTCCCACCAGTCTTGTACCTGTCTTCAAATTGGGCCGATATTTGCACTGTTCCTATGACTGATGCCGTGGCGATTGGCAAAGTCAATTGCTATAATTGCATAGTTCGACTCCGGTCAATCCTCAGCTTTAGGGAGATGATCGGCCAGGGGTACTGTAGTGCAGTGCAACGACCCCTACCTTGTATGGATGCCCAAAATCATATGAGCCAATAGCATCAAGTTAGATTCCATCCCTTCCTCAATCCAGCATTTAGCCTTTATTTCATTCCTCCCCCCCTCTCTCTCTCCCTAATGTTTCTTGCCTATCCCAACCTAACTCACTGTCTCTCTCCCTCTCTTCCCTCTTTAAAGCTATTCCTCAAACACTATCAACCTTATTCTCTCTTTCACCTTCTATTCCTCTCTCCCTCTGTTTTCCTCCGGCCATTACATCTTTAATTATATCCTCCTTCTCTCTCTCCTCAACACCTCTGTCTCTGTCTCCCACCATGTGAACTCTCTTCTTCCCTTCCCCATTACCTTTTCCCCCTCCTTCTCTTCCTCCTTGTTACCTCCCTTCCTCTCTTTCCTTTCCTCCTCGTCACCTCCCTCCGTCTCTTTCCCTTCCTCCTTGTCACCCCTCCACCCTTCTCTTCATCCTTGTCACCCCTCCATCCTTCTCTTCATCCTTGTCACCCCCTCCATCCTTCTCTTCATCCTTGTCACTCCTCCATCCTTCTCATCCTTATCACCCCTCCATCCTTCTCTTCATCCTTGTCACCCTCCATCCTTCTCATCCTTGTCACCCCCTCCATCCTTCTCTTCATCCTTGTCACCCCCTCCATCCTTCTTCATCCTTATCACCCCTCCATCCTTCTCTTCATCCTTGTCACCCCCTCCATCCTTCTCTTCACTCCTTGTCTCCTCCCTTCCTTCTCTTCATCCTTTCACCCCTCCATCCTTCCTCATCCTTTCACCCTCCATCCTTCTTCATCCTTGTCACCCCCTCCATCCTTCTCTTCATCCTTGTCACCCCTCCATCCTTCTCTTCATCCTTGTCACCCCTCCATCCTTCTCTTCATCCTTGTCACCCCTCCATCCTTCTCTCATCCTTGTCACCCCTCCATCCTTCTCTTCATCCTTGTCACCCCTCCATCCTTCTCTTCATCCTTGTCACCCCCTCCATCCTTCTCTTCATCCTTGTCACCCCTCCATCCTTCTCTTCATCCTTGTCACCCCTCCATCCTTCTCTTCATCCTTGTCACCCCTCCATCCTTCTCTTCATCCTTGTCACCCCTCCATCCTTCTCTTCATCCTTGTCACCCCCTCCATCCTTCTCTTCATCCTTGTCACCCCCTCCATCCTTCTCATCCTTATCACCCCTCCATCCTTCTCTTCATCCTTATCACCCCTCCATCCTTCTCTTCATCCTTGTCACCCCTCCATCCTTCTCTTCATCCTTGTCACCCCTCCATCCTTCTCATCCTTATCACCCCTCCATCCTTCTCTTCATCCTTGTCACCCCTCCATCCTTCTCTTCATCCTTGTCACCCCTCCATCCTTCTCTTCATCCTTGTCACCCCTCCATCCTTCTCTTCATCCTTGTCACCCTCCATCCTTCTCATCCTTGTCACCCCTCCATCCTTCTCATCCTTATCACCCCTCCATCCTTCTCTTCATCCTTGTCACCCATCCATCCTTCTCTTCATCCTTGTCACCCCTCCATCCTTCTCTTCATCCTTATCACCCTCCATCCTTCTCCTCATCCTTGTCACCCCTCCATCCTTCTCATCCTTATCACCCCTCCATCCTTCTCTTCATCCTTGTCACCCCTCCATCCTTCTCTTCATCCTTGTCACCCCTCCATCCTTCTCATCCTTATCACCCTCCATCCTTCTCTTCATCCTTGTCACCCCTCCATCCTTCTCTTCATCCTTATCACCCCTCCATCCTTCTCTTCATCCTTGTCACCCCTCCATCCTTCTCTTCATCCTTATCACCCATCCATCCTTCTCTTCATCCTTGTCACCCCTCCATCCTTCTCTTCATCCTTGTCACCCCTCCATCCTTCTTCATCCTTATCACCCTCCATCCTTCTCATCTTTCACCCTCCATCCTTCTCTCATCCTTATCACCCCTCCATCCTTCTCTTCATCCTTATCACCCCCTCCATCCTTCTCTTCATCCTTGTCACCCCTCCATCCTTCTCTTCATCCTTATCACCCATCCATCCTTCTCTTCATCCTTGTCACCCCTCCATCCTTCTCATCCTTATCACCCCTCCATCCTTCTCTTCATCCTTGTCACCCATCCATCCTTCTCTTCATTCTTGTCACCCCTCCATCCTTCTCTTCATCCTTGTCACCCTCCATCCATCCTTCATCTTTCATCCTTATCACCCCTCCATCCTTCTCTTCATCCTTGTCACCCCTCCATCCTTCTCATCCTTATCACCCCTCCATCCTTCTCTTCATCCTTATCACCCCTCCACTCTCTTCTCTTTCTCACCTTTTCCTTGTCACCCTCACCCCTCTTCATCCTGTCATCCTTCCATCCTTATCACCCCTCCATCCTTCTCATCCTTATCACCCCTCCATCCTTCTCTTCATCCTTGTCACCCTCTCCATCATTCTCTTCATCCTTGTCACCCCCTCCATCCTTCTCATCCTTATCACCCCTCCATCATTCTCTTCATCCTTGTCATCTTCCTCCCTCTTTCTCTTTGTCCCTGTTTCTCTAAGGTCTCATTGAACTAGTCAGTATTTTTCAGAACATTTCATGCGGAGCCGACCTTTCTGTGCTGGCAGGGTGCTTGCCCGACCTTTCTGTCACCACCAGGGTGCTTGTCGTCCTCAGTGGTTCTCTTATGTCCCAAATGTCCCCGACATGTGTCAGACCCTAGTTATATGTGCAGTGTGACTGGGTGCCATGTTGTGCATGCACACGCATACATGTGCAAACATACCTGATGCCCAATCTAAGTGGCATCATTCTTTTTCACATACATACAATCCTTCTGGCATTAGATGATATACACAGTTTGCCCTTTCCATACCATTACCAAGACACACACACACGCACGCACGCATGCATGGCCATGCATGCACGCATGCATGCAAACATGGCCACGCATGCACGCATGCACACATCAAGTATCCTTTGATATTTAGATGTTATCTATCAAACAACAAGAACCAGGGTTATCCTTCATCTTGTAACCCTGGCTAAAAAGAAGCACACACATTGATCATCTGTGCCAGCTCTCAGGCCAGCTGCTGATGACTCAAGTCAATGACTGACATCAAAAGCCTGTCACCTGCAGACCAAAGGCTAGACAGCTAATTAACCTGCCCAGCCCCCTCCAGCAACAACATACAGGCAACAGGCCATCATTAAAAGCACCAGCTCATGGCCCCCTCACCTCTAGGAAATACCAAGTACAGCTCTCATGCAATTCTATGAGGGAAACTGTGGGGATATCATTTAACCCGTTTAAATGTCAGCGCAGGCTCTGTGTGGCACTTATTAACGTACATCAAAGTGGTTTGTTTGTACAACTGGAGGCCCTTTAGACACAATGGAGATGAAGTAGACATTTGGAAGTGTCCAGAGACAGAGAAAACAAACCACAGTGACAGATGAACAGGCTATTTGAAGTTGACTACACATGTGTCTTATCTCCAGCTAATGGAATGACAGATTTGGAGATAACCACAGAGCCAGTGTTGATGGACAGAAACTACCAACAAACAAGTCACTGTGGTTAGGGCAGGACATCAACACTGGTGACAAATTCCCCTGTCCTGTCCACTGCAAACAAGTAGATGTGACATTATGTGCACGATTTTTGCTACTCTCACATATGCCTGAGTGTGCACAACCCCATATGCCTGAATGTAGTTTCTCACACATCCCTGAGTTGGTTTCTCCAGGTTATGCCTGAGCATAGTTTCTCACACATACATGCCTGAGTATGGTTTCTCATGCACCACTGAGTTTAGTTTCTCATAATATCTGCCTGAGTATGGTTTCTCATACATGACTGATTTTAGTTTCTCATAATATCTGCCTGAGTATGGTTTCTCATACATGACTGATTTTAGTTTCTCATAGTATCTGCCTGAGTATGGTTTCTCATACATGACTGATTTTAGTTTCTCATAATATCTGCCTGAGTATGGTTTCTCATACATGACTGAGTTTAGTTTCTCATAATATCTGCCTGAGTATGGTTTCTCATACATGACTGATTTTAGTTTCTCATAATATCTGCCTGAGTATGGTTTCTCATACATGACTGATTTTAGTTTCTCATAATATCTGCCTGAGTATGGTTTCTCATACATGACTGAGTTTAGTTTCTCATAATATCTGCCTGAGTATGGTTTCTCATACATGACTGAGTTTAGTTTCTCATAGTATCTGCCTGAGTATGGTTTCTCATATATGTCTGAGTATAGTTTCTCACATATGCCTGAGTATAGTTTCTCATATCTGCCCGAGTATAGATTCTCACACATGTCTGGGTATGGTTTCTCATACAAAGTGTGAGTATAGTTTCTCATAATATAATATGCCTGTGTATGGTTTCTTATAATATTGCACGTACCGGAGAATGGTTTCTCATAATATATGCATGAGTATGGTTTTCACATATGCCTGAGTGTAGTTCCTTATAATATTGCACATACCGGTGTGTGGTTTCTCACACATGCTTGGGTAAACATCCTTGCACTTGCCTAAATACAATCAAACACACCTTCAGGAGATTGGCTTCTCGTACAACCTTGAGCATACTCTTACATATGCCTTAATATAGTTTCTCATACATGCCTGGGATTAGTTTCTCGCACATGCCTGATGCATTGTCACACATGTGTGTGTACAGTTTCTCAGCCTGAGTATATGCATTCTCACCCGTCGTCTCGAAGATGAGATGCATTAAGCATGAGTTAAACGAAACGCCACAAATAGCCGACGATTGGCGCCTGTGTGTTCTACGAATAACCGTTCCTGATTCTAGGGGACGGCTGTCAACAGGAATGTGTTGGTTGCAGTCCTTGATGCGTCCTTCATTCAGTCACTCGGCAGAAGTTGAGACGGGGACCATGCCGAGGGGAAGGTCACGTGACGTGAGATAGAGACGTGAGTGGGCGATACGGATCGTGTGAGACAGCGGAGTGGTCGATGAAATCACTCGGCGGTTCTTCTGTCAAAGACAAGACGCTGGAGACGAAACAATTCCCAGGCACGTGTGTTTGGTGGCGGGAAAGAACCAGTGGAGTGTAGTGGACCTGACAGGACGTATGTCTATGGAGAAGTGAACCAGAAGGGGCAAATATCAGGCTCTGGGGAGATGAGGTGTTTAGTAAGAATTTAACCTAATTTGGAGCATAACTTGTAATGTACGGCGTTTCAACCCAACATCGTTTCACAAAGTTATGCTACAAGGGAAATCAGCAAATCTTGGAGCCATGAACATATATATATATATATATATATATATATATATATATATATATATAATATATATACTTTATATATTTGAGGATACATGTTTGATTGTATCTCTGTCATCACTTTTTATTCAAATAAATCTTTGGAATTTAAAAAAAATCAAACCAACTAACAACATTTTTATATTATCATTGTGGCCTTCTTTTGAAGAAATCACGTCTTGGTATGGGGTTATATATTCTGGCACCATCCCCCTTTTGACTGAATGTCTCCCAAGATAATCTTGGAATATCTAGGTTGATGGATAACTTTTTGGATGGATGACTGGACAGAGCTCTTTGGATGCTTGCATGAGCAGTTGCATGAGCATGAGCAGTTGCATGAGCATGAGCAGTTGCATGAGCATGAGCAGTTGCATGAGCAGTTGCATGAGCAGTTGCATGAGCAGTTGCATGAGCAGTTGTATGGATCATTGATTGGATGGCTAGATGATTGGATGGACAGATGATTGGACGGATGAATGCAAGGATAGAAGTAAGGTAGAATATTATGAAAATAAATCCTGACCTGGAAAATGTCATGACCCTCAGAAACAGCCATGAATAAGCTCAACAAAATTGACAGATTGAGGTAACGACCTAATTACTACCAGTTCCACTTATTAAACCGACTCAATTGTTATTAATCTTCTAAAAACTCCCCAATTATGTTAAAGTTTCAAGACCTAAAAATAAAACATTCCATCCTGGCCTTCGCGGAAATGCGCAAATAGCCGCAGCGAGGCGCCTGACGAGATGACGGCAACCTCCACCAGGGGGCCATATTTGCAAATGAAGCTGGGACGAAACTCCCGCAGCGGCAATGATGGTCACAAAGTCATCACATTGCCAGCGTGTGGCTTCTAAATGACCTGCGGCCACAGATCGTGCAAATGGTCTTCTAAACATCGAATGGTGTGGCTGATGTCATCCCAAGAGCAATCAAATATAGACCGATCAGGATATTGATAAAACGATACAACCCGGGTCGCCTGATTAAATTCCAATATGACGAGTCGTGGGACCATAGTCTGATCGCCGTGGCGACCACACGTGTGTCCCGCTAGCTTTTTTTATCACGCTCCAATGTCTTCGTATTGATCTCTCATGCTATCAGTCATTTCAGTGGGACCCCTGGCACAGGTCAGAACCCCTGTGTCCAGGGTCAGCTGGACAACAACATAAGCTGTCCTGTAAGCAAGGAGTGGTCAGTGTTCACGTGTGGTCACTCGCTCCACAATTTGGCTGGCGGAGAATGGTCATGAGGCGGCCACACCTGTAGAGTTTTAGATGTGTAATTTCTAATGTAAACCCTTATTTATTAAAATTAATTATTTGTTACAGTGTATGCTATGACAGGTCAAATAAGCTATCCATTAGCAGGAGATGGCCAGTGGTCAGTCTTTAAGCCTGGTCACTCTTCAGTCTCATTCAACTGTAATACCTTGATTTACACAGGTAAAACACATCTGTGTGGTAACATGTGTACAGATGTACTTCTAATACTACAAGAAATACATTCAACACAGAAGTTTTCAGTGATTATATCAATCATTCTTGCCTGGGTGTCAGTATTGTTTTAATTATTTGTAATAAATATAGAAGTCAGTGAATTTTTAGTGATATACTTTTTTGTGGTAATATGTAATGTACTTATATACTTCAAATATCACAAGAAATAGATTCAACATGGAGGTTTTTGATGACATTATATAACAATTGTCTGGTTGTCAGCCAGATAATGAATGAATGCTTTAATAAACAGAAGTTTGTGAATTTGTAGTGATATACCCCTTCAAACATAATCAACTACTGTCATTTATTTGTGATTAGAAACTTGTTTTCCCGTATGGCACATACTGCAACAGTTACCAATATTGTGAATACATATCCAATGTTCCACCCGTCTGTCAATCCGTATGCTACGTTTTTGGATACGGAACCCGGGCCCAGCTTCCACCAGGAACAATACACATTTGAAATATACCCCATTCAAGTCAAGCCTGTTCCACTGCAGCCATGCGACATGGGTAGATAAAAAGCTGCAACAATGCAGATGCAAATGGATATTTCTTTCTAGATACGGACTTATGCATAGTCAACTTCAAATATGACATCACCACCCAGCGAAACAACATTTATGCTGAGACGGCATTAATTTTTTAATCAACTAAAACACATCAATTAAACAGAGCCGGTGCCATCATTTACGTCCAACCCTTGTGTGATCCACAGGCAATCTGCCATTTACTGATTAATACATCATTAGCGTTATGACCTCACATTACACATAAGTACCAAATCAGTAAAGATCAACGGACTGCACACTGCCAAGCCCTTCGCAAATGCCTGCATGGTAGCACTCAAATTATTTCGGCGTGGGTCATTTCCCAAAAGCTCCACTTTCAGGTCAGAAATATCACCGTAGTTAGCCACATGACAACCTAAGCCCTCGTCCACTTGCCAAGGTCACTGACATTTACGTGACCCCGATCCGTGGCCCAGTTTTCTAGAGTAGTTTTGGGTCTACAATGCGAATACGACGTCGCACTGTCCAAACAGCTGCGTCCGCCAGTGACCAGCTGTCAGCGTGATTGCCATGGCGGCCATTGCTATTCCTTCTGCAAACAAACACTAGCTCCTAACTGGATGTTTTTTGTTTCAGTTGAATCTATTCACTTGTTGTTCCTAACCCCAACCAATTTCCCGCAATCACTGGACGTCTGTCTATCAGTGCAGACCAGACGATGTATGACCATCACCAGACATGGGCCGCATACTGTAGATGGCATGTCCATCTCGTTCACAAAAACCTCTCCCTGTGTCGTTGGCCTGGCCTGGTCATCGCAGACAGACTAAAAATCAATTAGGTAATAGACATGAGAGTTGGGATGGCCGTGCCATCAAACTTAAGAGTCAGCCGCTCGCCGCCTCAACGTGACGGCTAATTACACGACTCAAAACTAACAGTAGCCGTGTTAGAAAATATTGCTCCATAACGCCATTATTGCGGTCTTAAACAGACAATTTCATTATAAAACTACCATCTGATGTCTCTTTGATAGGTTCACGAGAGCTGGATTTTTTTTACATTGCTGCGTCGTTAGTTTAGACACCTGGAGTTAAATCAGCATCATCTCATTTTCCCCCTTAACACACCCAAATTATTACCACCTCTGTATAGTCTAACCCATGTCTTTTAACTAATTCCCTTTCACATAGAAATATAATTAATTGTTTGGCCTATATTAGCCATTAGTTAGCCTAAGATTGTTAAACCATACATTACTAAAACAATTCTCTGATCTGAACCTTACTTTATTAGCCAATATTCTTAAAACCTGACTAAAATGTATTTGTTTCTCTATAATCTGAAGCCTTGGTTACTTTTTATCAGTTCCTTAAACCAAATGGATCAAGTCCTTAATATAATCAATGTTCTTTACACTTTACTCTCTGACTGACCTGTTCAATTACACACCAATTATCTCCTTAGGGAAGAATTCAGCCACACAGCAATTACTGCTGACTATTCATATACAAATACCCACCACTGCCTATGGCCAGGTACTCATTCATACAGCTGAGTGAACTAGAGCAATGGGGCATGAACAAATCCACCTGTGGCTTGACATGACAGCAAACAGACCCAAACTCAGTTAAGTTATGTAGACCAAAGTGCAGACGACAGAAACAATTACAAACACAAATGTACACGACTTATTTGAACAGCTAATCATCAAACAAAATCGTAGATAATCAATTCAACAACACAGTGGAAACCAAAGACGCTAATAAATGCAAACTGTGGTTCTACATACCCCAGCACTTAACACATGCCCCGGTCTGCGGACCCAGTGTCCCGGATCTTCGGCAACCAGTTGTCCATTTGCCGTCCAGTCACAACTGCTAGAGAGAGTCAGATCAACCCGGGCTTCCCGATTGCATTAATGATCTCCGATAAATAATTTACGCAGGAGACTGTTTCAGATCGGGGAACGTCGTTTTGGCCAACTTAGACCTCGAAGCAGTGAGTCATGTGAAATGTTAGCACCACGTGCGTATACAGTAACATTTTGTTAATAATTAAGATCTTGTGTAAATGCTGGCCAGCTGACAAGTGAGACAAATGTGTTGAATGATGTAGATGCATATTCCACTCTCGATATTTCGCCTTGCAGGTAAGACGTCTTGGCATATTTCCCTCGAGATTATATCGTCAATAGATATCCCAGAAATAAATCGACAAGAACAGGCCAGTAAGCTATGTTAGGAAAGGGAATACTGTAAGATATAATCATGTATAGGTGAATTCTTACAACCTTGGGACTGCTCAGTGCATGCCAAACTTTATTCTCTGGCAGACTTGTGCAATCGATCACCATCTCAACTTCTCTGGGAAGCATTCAGCCATGCTATAATCAATGCACAAATTCAGCTTTCAACACTTCTGCAACGTACTTGTTCAACAGACCCTGTTTTTTTGTCATTCAATCATGGCAGTCCTGACAAGTTTCTCATCCTAAAATGTTTACATTTCTAACTGAAATGAATTTATTAACTAGATTCCAAGAGTAAACAAGATTGCATTTCAGAAGTTTTTTCAACAAAAGACTTCAAGCAGATAACCCAGAGAGGCAAAGACAGATGTAGTGGTTAGTACATTTGCCTGGCACACCAGCAACCTGGGTTCTCTGCCAGGTCACTGCAGGCATGGTATATTTAATGTAAAAACCTGGCTCTCAACATTGGGGACTGTGTATCCCTGACGGATCAGAGAACCACGTTAAATTGGTCCAATCTCAATTTGGTACGTAAAAGACCACTGACGACGACAAGCACCCTGGCAGTGACCACCCTCAGTGCCAGTATAGAAAGGTCGGCTTGGCGTAAATGTTCTGTTAAAAAGGACATGTTGTTGAATTTAAGGAACCTGTTAAAAATGCAACAGGCAGCAGTCGCCATATCACTGAAAAAGTTATTTCGGTGACATTTCGACAACGATATCCCGGGAGCGCATCCTGGTGATGACAGTTGAATTTACAAGATCGATGTTAACAGTGATTCCAAAGTATAAAAATTGGCGTATGGGCACACATTCCGAGACAGTGTTTTACGTATGAATCCTTCAAAATTTGTCAGACAGGTCCACTGGAGAGGTTGTTACGAACACGAGATCTGGCGTGTAATATGCATCTTCACTAAGGCCATCTGATTATCGTGATGAATGATGTTGAAGCAGGAAACATGTGCACAGATAGCTGTCACAATCACGTCTGCCTCGACTGCTTGAAACAATCAACAAACCCCGACTCAGCATTCTGAAGTCAATACAACTACGTCAGCATGGAGAAAGAAGAAACCGAAGGAGGGTCATTATCAAACAGTGGCAGAAAAGTTACTATTTTTAAGCTGGTAATAACAAAGTCGCAGAAGCCTCTGCAACATGCTTCTAAATCGAACACAGTCAGTGAAGACAAATTTGTCAGAACAGTGAAATCAGAAAGAATGATATGAACAGAATTAGAACACTACGTGCAAGATTTATATGCCAAATAGTGACCATAAAGAGAAAGTTACAATGGGGAAGATTGTGAGAAAAAGATGCACCAGATGTCAGCGAATAAATTAATAGATACTCTATGTCAGCCGAGTTTGAAAAGAGGAAGAAAAAGTTACTATTTTAAAACCTGGTAACAACAAAATCACAGAAGCGAATGAAACATGTTTCTTGAGAAGAATGCTGTCAGTGCAGACACATTTTTTCCAATCAAAAAGAAAGATTATGAACAGAATCAGAACACAACAAGCAAGATGAATAAACCAAGCCGTAACCATAAAGAGAAAACTTAGAACATCTAGTAACAACAGAGAAGACTGATGTAAAAAGATACAGAGGACGTTTAAAAACAGTGCAACTGAACTGCAACAAACGGTGTCTTCCCGTTATAGCTACTTCCCATTATAGCTACTTTTTATTCCCATTATAGCTACTAATTAAGTTTGACAGTTGAACTAGTCCCGTTATAGCTACTCTTCTATTTCTCCATTTTACATTTCCTGAATTGTGTAATTAAATAAGTAGCTATAACGGGACTAATTGGCCTGTCAAACTTAACGAGTAGCTATAACGGGAAAAAACTGTAGCTATAACAGGAAGTAGCTATAACGGGAAGTAGCTATAACGGACCTAAACCTAACAAACTACACCCGACTGCGAGATATGGAAGGCCATAATAACCAAGGTCTGTGACAGACATGCCACATAAAAGCCCACACCACCCACATACACAAGGAAACAAACTTAAAAAAGTATATCACCATGTTTGTTGTTACTGGATTCAGATATGTTCATAACTGGAAGTATGATGTTATCGTTCTGAATCCTAGATGTCACTTATAGAGCTTCTGATGTGCTCACAAGACATTTGTCATTGTTTGACTGCTAAGTCTTGGTCATCATGTCTTCATTGGTGGTCGTCACATAAGACAGCAGGTACAATCATCCTGTGATCTTCTTGCAATCAAAAAGATCACAAACAAAATCTGAAGACCACAAACAAGATTTCTATGGGATAAGAAAGAGAGGTCAGAACCTCCACTAAAACAGGAGAGGAAACGGTGCAGGAGTCCAAGTACAATTAGCAGACATGAACCATCAATGTGGTTTGGAAAGAATACATCATAACTGCTACAAACTGATTGGTTTGGAGGACAAAAATTGGCGGCAACACGTGACTGGGGAGCGGTGGTCGCGCGATAGAGCACCGGACTGTCAATCGAGGGGATGGTGGTTCAATCCCAATTGTCACCTTTTCGAAACTTAGGCAATTTCATTCAACCCACATTTGCCTGTCTTTCGGAAGAGACACTAAAAGCTGGTGGTCCCTTCTATCTGGTGTCTATGCCAGGGTAAGTAAAAGATCCCACACAGGGGGTAAATGTGTAACCTGTAGTAGACTCACTAATTCTAGAGAAAAACAACTCCAGCGTTAGCCCAAGTTTGGGCTGTTTGGAGGTAACTACCTGAGACCTGAGATTGATAAGACACATGAGATAGATAGATACAGATAGTTTAGTTTTGGAAGAAAGGTTACATGGAAGCACATTAAGCTGAGAAAATGAAAAAACTTATTGGACAAAAAAACTTATTGGACAAACTAAACGACAAAGAACATTATTGGACTAATTTAATTAGGAATAAATTTATGCAGAGACCCATCCACCTGTGATTTGGACAGGTACAACCTGATGTGGACGGGTAGAAATATCACTGGACGGCTGGTGGAAAGGTAACACAATTGAAGGAGCAAAAAAGGTCTTCAATATCATACATATGCCTTGAAAATGCATGTATATTAACCTTTGTAGTTTATTTCAGGTCATGAAACACCTTAACTGGCTTATATGTACTTGTACATGAATTGACATCCACATGTTCATAAAAAATGTGTGACTGGTAAATTTTGTATCCTGCATAAAGTCCTGGTTATTGGACAAACTAGGCGAAGGACAGACTATGAAGAGATAGACCACTGGACAGAGAGGGCAGAAAACAAGTTAATAAATGGAGTCAATACTCAGAATCAATGAGGATTAATTATTAAGGTAACTACATATTTTGATTCCCAAAAATGTGTCACTGGTAAAAAAAGATTAACTGTCCAAGATAGAAATGGATAGACAAACAGAAAGAAATTAACAAAATTATTGCAGCCTGAAAGAAAGGTGGAAATATAAGGACAGGAAGAGACAGACAGATGACGAGAGATTGCAGAAAATGTTCATGGAACAAACATCCAGGTGGATTACTAGGTAACTAGATATTTTGACTCAAATAACTGTGTTAGCAATATTTTAATGGATGGTTAATTGGGACACATGAGAATGTTTAACTTGGCAACAGTTAGCACAACCACGAAGACGAACAAAAAACTAATTAGACTACCCCCGAGTAAGACAAAACATGTGAAGATATGAAGACAAAGACAGTCCACTGCACAGAATGGATAGACCCAAGAATGTCCACAATGAGAAAAATCCTAAGAAGACCACAGCGTCATTGAACTTACAAAACTACGTCATTGAACTTACAAAACTACGTCATCTACACCACAAACTGTAAGCATCTACGTCCATCTCCAATTACCAGCTGTCATGACCAGTGTGTGTTCGCTGGACTGGAGGGGGACTTAAAGGCAAGATTGGTCGAGAGACTTACAGTGGCACCATTACTGAAATGTGACTATAACGGGCGGTGATTATGACGTGGCACACCCACTGACGCCCCCGCCTCGAGACATCTCTGCCCCCCACCTCTCATCCACACGCGTCTCCCGATAAAAATAGTTCCAAGCTTTGCAATCTCCTATTTTTCACACGCCACATCTTCAAATCACAGGAAGTGTGGGATCATCCGTTGAAGAGCTTGAAAGGTCGACGTTGGTACAAAACACAGCTAGAACATGTCTAAGAGTTCTGACAGTTCAGACTTTCAGGTGGACAACATTTCAATGTGACACAGACACCAACAACATCCATGTAAATCAGCTTTTTTGTCATATTTTTCATTTTTTAATGCACCATACAGTCCAAAGCATATCAGCCTGTCATACATATCTTGGGTCCTGCCTAGTCCATCCAAGACATGCGGTATTCAAGACGCAGCGAGTGCAATGCTACTTTATGTAACTTCCGACTCAAGTTTAGACATTCACTAAAGTATTGGATTCAATAAGGTCTCCACATCAGCCTTCCAATTCCTTAAATTCTAATTTTACATCAATTGATCAACAAGTCAGCAACAACAGAAGCATGCATTTTCATTTCCAATTTCCCAAAGTATGTTGGTTTCTATGCTCACATGGCCTGAATGACGTTAGGCAAAAAGCAAATATATTATTGCATTTATCAGATGAGAATATTGTGCAATAAAAATCTTTTCCTACAACAATTATTTGCAAAGGAAAAGATCAATCATGACGATACATCATACTCATAGGTAGAAACAAGTCTTCACACCCAGTCCAATGCAAACACAAGACATCAGAGACAGCGTAATCATACGCGGTAATCAAATTCACGTGTGTTGTCGACTATTTCTAATAATCGTGTTATCAATATATGTACTTTGGTCAAAAAGGCAAAGTAATCGTAATAACGTATGACTGTATTGCCAAAGGAATCATAATCATGATTAGAATCTTACTGTACATTATTTATGCTTCACAGGTACCAGACGATTGTCGATTCCATAATTTAACAAAATCAGGTTTGCTTGCCTCTGGTCCAGCTGGCAATGTGCTGCCTTATAACTGCTGACAAGTAGGAAGCCATAAGCAGAAAGCACTCTAGAGACCATGGACAAGATGGCCGTGTAACCACTGCCATACCCAAGATCAAGGGCATTTAATAGCAATCAATCCATTACATTCATTTCTACCTAATCACAATCAGTTGCATTTGTTACATTGTCACATAAACAGATGCTCACTTACAGCTGGAATATCAAAATGTGGCACCCATAAATGCTAGAATAGACAAAGGGCACCAGTTAGAGTTAGGACACATAGATAACACCATGTGCTCTAGTTAGGACAGACAGCGCCAGGCGATTGGACCTCGACACCAGGGATGAGATACAGCCAGACCATCCCCCAAATTAGCGTATTAAACACACAGACACACACGCACGCACGCACGCACGCACGCCGCACGCAGCACGCACGCACGCACGCACGCACGCACGCACACACACACACACACACACACTGATACCCAGTATATACACAATACAATATATGAAGTACAGCAAGGATGTACCCATGACTCATTTTAACAAGATTTTAACAAGATTGCCACCTAGAGATTCAACTCTAGATGGCAGGTGGACTAGGAAGCCATTTGGCTTATCGAGAGTCCAACCTATCTATCTAAGTATACCCCGCCCGTCTTAGGTATATGTCGATTTTATTTTTAAATATATTAACACTACTAGCACCTACACAATCAGCTGATAATCTGTTCCATTCGTTTACTGTTCTTTATGAAAATTTTCTAATATCTAGTCTACACTGCTTCTTTGCTAATGTAACTCCATGTCCTCTAGTCCTTCTCTCTTCCTTGACTGTGAAAAAAATATTTCTGTCAATATTTTCATATCCATTCAATATTTTAAACACCTCAATCTGATCTCCTCTCAATCTTCTGGTTTCTAGTGTTGTTAAACCACATTCTTTTAGACGCATTTCATAACTAATATTCCTGAGTTTTGGTATCATTTGGTATCATCATAGTATAGCTAGGACATATATAGGACATCTACAATAAAATTATGTCACATACTTAAGAGAATTACACATTACTAGAACATACTCAGGAGTGACAGGACACCTAGTAGAGTTAGGACATGAACACAATGTAGACTTGACTGCAGGGACATGTGTCCAAACAGCATCCACACAGAGCACATCTTCTAGCAGGACACAAACAGGACTTGTGCTGCCACCTCTCACAAAAGACAGGCAGCCTCTTGACATAGCTATATAATAGGTGACCATATAATATCACACCCGGAGTATGTGACCCGTATGTTGAGAGAAAACATTCTGCAAAGCAACGGTTATGTGTGATGTTACTTCAAACAAATACATCTAGTTCTACATATATTAACCCTCTAGTCTCAGTACTTCCAGTCATTTAATTCCCGCTACTTTCCCGCAAGCATCCTTGCATCATCGCATCACAAACAGAACACGAAACCAATCTAACTTTCTTTACATACCTGATGAGTCCCTCAGAACTGATCATTTCGATGTCCAGCCAATGGCTCAGTGACCTTCTCCCGAGAATGGCCAGGCCAATTTCAAAGGATGAAATCGGCAACTGGCAATGGTCAGTCAGGTCGACACAAAGGTGCCTGCTAATTTCTCTCGCTCAAAGACGCTACCGAATCCTCGCAGGCTGAGTAGGCGTATTGAATGCAGGTAGACAGGGGATGGCGCTTAAATTGGTTGTCACATTCGCAAACCTCTCTCCTCATCATATGGATTTTCCTCATCAGCGTCCAGCTGGAGAAACGTGCATCTGGCTGCTTCTGGTTCCCCTCGCCGACGTCCCTATAGAAAGTGCCAGTTGCATGCCAATTTGAAAAACTCGAATCTGCATGATTGTATGTGCACGTCCAGCGCAGATCATCACGAACGAGTGATTGGTTGCAGTGTAAGCCACACTTCGGGATGATGGCGATTAAATGTGACAGTGTTTTTTCACGCGTTCACTGCTTTGCATGTGCGTGAACATACATGTACATGCAGGTGCACCCAATCCGCTCAAAAACACATGGTCCAGAGGTTTTATGCCAGATTTTCCTGTGCATATTTGGTGTCCTTGTATGTTCTAATGGTACAAGTTGCCTTTATTTAATTAAGAACAGTATTTATGCACAGATGACACATGTACGTTCACAATACGGACATGTATCATTTTATTGAAAACTTTAATATTGTATGATTTTTAATCACACTGTTTTATTTTGATGCACCTCTAAGTTCTAGTTTCTGATGATTTTGATGCAATATAGAAGTCATATTTGAATTTTGATTACAGTTATAATTATACACCCACCTACCTACCCACCCATATATCTTTAGCTAGGCTAGAGACTTGTACACCTGATGTTTGGACAGGCAGACTTTGTTTTGGACAGGTAACAAATTCAAAGGACATGTAATGAACAAGAGGAAATTTAAGACCAAGAAACACCTATATTATTCACTCTATTCATACTTGGACTGGATCATGCACAAATGAAAGTGTTCCGCCGTGACATTTTGAAATGGTAACATTTTTATTGTACATAAAGATCTAGTCCAGGTGTAATATTAATGCTTTATTTTTAAAGCCTAAAGAACTCTTCAAGCAGGCGCAATGACCAGAATTGGGGTGTCGGTCCAGGGCAAGCTTCCTTTACTATATAATAATGCTAATTAACCCAATATGAAGACTGAGGGAGATTGCTGGTCAAAACAAGAAGTTGCGCAATCTGCCGAGGTAATTATCCCACAGTTACTACAGTGAAGGACCTATGATGTCGCAGTTAAGTTGTCGTAGTGCTGGATACACGTATACCTCTACAAGCAGACTGCATGGCTGAAAACTTACCATCAATTAGGGTAAAACCAGGACGTCACTCACTGAGACTACAGCGTTGTGATGAACAATGCAGGTGCAATTTAGATGAGGTAAAAACAAATCTGAAATGTTTTCAGACAGATACATCAATCTAACTTCCCTATCCTTCTTAGTCCAAGGGCGTCTTCAGAGTACAATCAGAATGGAAACAATTTAAAATGAAACCCCACAATGAAAAACAACAAATGCAATATTCATTTTATATTTCGGCAGGTAATTTGTTGAAATCACAAACAAACTGTCACATATATACAGTATAGACGTAAAATATACATGTTGCAACAAAAACTGTATAAATGTAAAATATACATCTTGCAACAAAAACTGTATCACGCTAATACTGAAGCTACAAAATATATCCAATGTGACAGTGCTACAACATGCATATAATATAGCACTGAGGTGACCTTAGGGTGTCCTCTCCCAAGAGCGAGATATTCACAGGCAACTCGATCAATCATCACATAGTTGTTATTCTTGCATCATAACTCCAGGAAATGTGAATATTACAACTAAGCGGCTTATTGTAATGTGACCTGTCCACCCTTCTTTTACACAGGCAAAGTTTGTGTTGAACTGGCAAAAAAAATTTGAGTGGACATGTAGGAATTTGAGCAGTAGACAACCTTCACATTATTCACTGTCTGCATGCTTGACAGGATTGTGTGCATGCAGACACAAACACATGTATCGACTGGGGAATCTTGGACTCGTAAATATGTTATCCTGCATGAGGCCTGCTAAGTCATATCAGGTTATTTTGGAGGTTTTGAGATAAGAGTAAAGATAAAGAAATATGGGTGAAATTATTTTCTATGAAGTACCTTGATCTGAGAATAACAGCTGATAAGGTGCCTGATGTCCTGGGCCGTACAGATGGACTGTCATTTCTATGCAACACAATATTAATTATTCCGACAACATTATCTAATTCCCACAATACGTCGCAGTGTTATGCTAATTGGTGGCATATGGAAATGCATGTTAATTTGTCCATTAATTACACATAGGCAGCACTGAAATAAACCCTCTTTAGGATCAACCTTGACCAAGCAATCAATACTGCCAAGACATTTAGACGGGCTGACATAGTACTACATCGTCTATCTTTCACTCTTGACGGAGGAGAAAGAAAGTAGCTTGAGGAGTTTGTACACAGTGAATGGTACAGAAAGAGCCATTGTATATGTGGTATGTCCGTCTTCCTTTATTCCATTTTATTTGGATTCCTTACTCTCCCTGATGGAGAAAGGGATGATGTTGGGTGGAAACAGGGATTACTTTAGGTGGAGAGTGGGATGATATTAGGTGGAGTAGGGGATGATATCATCACCGACTCCGTTGGATATCATCTACCTGACATACGTCTACTTGATATCATCTCTGGCTCCATCTAATGTCTAGTCCTGTGCCACCCGACAATCTAGCATCACCCAGCATTAACCCTCCTGACTTCTAGTTTTGCTTCTTCCGGTATCATCTCTCATCCTACTGAGTATCATCCCTCCCTCCGTCCCTCGCTCCATCACTCGCTCCATCCCTCCTGTGTTGTACACGACTGTAATACAACACAATGAACTCTCAGTCCACTTCATGCTACACAGTACATACTGTACCTGCTGCCAAATCTCTGCTGGAACAAACTCTCAACCCCACAGGGCACACGACAGCACAGCCAAAGTACAGAGTTGGATAAAATGGCCAAGTCTTCTTCATCAGCTGATGTAACTGACTGGGAACAGTGCTCTTTGATACAGCCAAACCTGTCCTGTTTAAATGTTACTAACATCAACAGAACTCATTTTGGTCATTACAATACCAACGAATATGAACTGGCACTTTTAATTTTTCAGAATAGAAAAGAATTTCCGCACCAATGTACACACATTTCAGGTAATCTTATGTACAGAAACAGTTGCATGAAAATATCATACTCCACATGGAGCTCTGGTATGTTTATGATTTGGTTATTTTCTGATAACCCTGCATCTCCAGGACCACCATAACACCCCCTATGACTACCCGACCAACAATGCACTAATTACCCAAACACCTAAGTCAACGAAGACACTCAAGAAGCCAATCTCAATTATTCTTAAATCGGCCACTTGCATCCACTGAGCGCGGCTTTTACCGTCGTTGCTAAAGCAACTCGGCATTATTCAGGAAATCTGTGCCAAAGCTGCGTAACTCAGAGTTAATCCATAGCCACGGTGACTATATCAGCATGAAACAGCACATCACGGGGGAGATTATCTAACCGCATATGGCAGCTTACACAAACGCTAACGTAAACCAACTCTTGGAGGCGGCCGGCGCGACAACATCGCAGTACTTATTCGGGAAGTACCAACCGACGTCTTCCGACGCTGTTATTACGTCAATCGCAAGACGACCATTGCCAATACTACGTGCGTTTCTGCGGACAGCCGCCCAGGAGCTCATCAGATATGCATAGCAAGAAGCATGTTTTATTTCACAGCCCAATGTGACTTGGCAGCGAGTCCTCTTAATGCATTCGAGAACAGCTCGCGAAATGTGTGCCGTTCTCCCGTTACAATGAACTGCACCAAACGAGAGGGAGCAACAATTTATATGCAACTTTGCCAGGGTGTGCAGAATTTGATGCCTGCTGCTTTTTGGCTAGGCGAGATTTGGCTTCCTCTGCCAATAATAACTAAGTGCAGCTTAACGGTTTTTACAACCAAAATTAAATCCATCCACCATCCGACATCATCCCTTATTTCATCCGACATCATCCCTTATGCCATCCGACATCATCCAGTACTCCATCCGACATCATCCCTTATTCCATCCGACATCATCCCTTACTCCATCCGACATCATCCCTTATGCCATCCAACATTATCCCTTACGCCATCCGACATCATCCCTTACTCCACCCAACATCATCCCTTACTCCATCCAACATCATCCCTTACGCCATCCAACATCATCCCTTACTCCATCCAACATCATCCCTTACTCCACCCAACATCATCCCTTACTCCATCCAACATCATCCCTTACGCCATCCAACATCATCCCTTACGCCATCCAACATCATCCCTTACTCCACCCAACATCATCCCTTACTCCATCCAACATCATCCCTTATGCCATCCAACATCATCCCTTACGCCATCCAACATCATCCCTTACGCCATCCAACATCATCCCTTACGCCATCCAACATCATCCATTACTCCATCCAACATCATCCCTTATGCCATCCAACATCATCCCTTACGCCATCCGGCATCATCCCTTACGCCATCCAACATTATCCCTTACTCCATCCAACATTATCCCTTACTCATCCAACATCATCCCTTACGCCATCCAACATCATCCCTTACGCCATCCAACATCATCCCTTACGCCATCCAACATCATCCCTTACGCCATCCAACATCATCCCTTACGCCATCCAACATCATCCCTTACTCCATCCAACATCATCCCTTATCCATCCGACATCATCCCTTACTCCATCCAACATCATCCCTTACTCCATCCAACATCATCCCTTACTCCATCCGACATCATCCCTTATGCCATCCGACATCATCCCTTACTCCATCCAACATCATCCCTTACGCCATCCAACATCATCCCTTACGCCATCCAACATCATCCCTTACTCCATCCAACATCATCCCTTACTCCATCCAACATCATCCCTTATCCATCCAACATCATCCCTTATGCCATCCAACATCATCCCTTACTCCATCCAACATCATCCCTTATGCCATCCAACATCATCCCTTACGCCATCCAACATCATCCCTTACTCCATCCAACATCATCCCTTACGCCATCCAACATCATCCCTTACTGCCATCCAACATCATCCCTTACGCCATCCAACATTATCCCTTACTCCATCCAACATCATCCCTTACCCATCCAACATCATCCCTTACGCATCCAACTCATCCCTTACTCCAACATCATCCCTTACGCCATCCAACATCATCCCTTACTGCCATCCAACATCATCCCTTACGCCATCCAACATCATCCCTTATGCCATCCAACATCATCCCTTACTCCATCCGACATCATCCCTTACTGCCATCCAACATCATCCCTTACGCCATCCAACATCATCCCTTAGCCATCCAACATCATCCCTTACGCCATCCACATCATCCCTTACTTGCCATCCAACATCATCCCTTACGCCATCCAACATCATCCCTTACTGCCATCCAACATCATCCCTTACCCATCCAACATCATCCCTTACGCCATCCGACATCATCCCTTACTCCATCCAACATCATCCCTTACTCCATCCAACATCATCCCTTACTCCATCCAACATCATCCCTTACTCCATCCAACATCATCCCTTACGCCATCCAACATCATCCCTTACGCCATCCAACATCATCCCTTACTCCATCCAACATCATCCCTTACGCCATCCAACATCATCCCTTACTCCATCCGACATCATCCCTTATTCCATCCGACATCATCCCTTACTCCATCCAACATTATCCCTTACTCAATCCGATATCATCCATTATTCCATCCGACATCATCCCTTACGCCATCCAACATTATCCCTTACTCCATCCAACATCATCCCTTACGCCATCCAACATCATCCATTACTCCATCCAACATCATCCCTTACGCCATCCAACATCATCCATTACTCCATCCAACATTATCCCTTACGCCATCCAACATCATCCCTTACTTCATCCGACATCATCCCTTACGCCATCCAACATCATCCCTTACGCCATCCAACATTATCCCTTACGCCATCCAACATCATCCCTTACGCCATCCAACATCATCCATTACTCCATCCAACATCATCCATTACGCCATCCAACATCATCCATTACTCCATCCAACATCATCCCTTACGCCATCCAACATTATCCCTTACGCCATCCAACATCATCCCTTACGCCATCCAACATCATCCCTTACGCCATCCAACATCATCCCTTACGCCATCCAACATCATCCCTTACTCCATCCGACATCATCCCTTACACCATCCGACATCATCCCTTACTATTCCGAATACCATTTACTCCACTTGATATCATCCCTTGCTCCATCTAATATCAACCTTGCTCCATCTAATATCAACCTTTGCACTCTTGTTCTACCCTTATTCTATCCATCATTATACCTGACTGTCCTGTCTCTGCCATTCTTCCTATTTTGTAAGACCAACTGTAATGGTTGTTTTTAATCAAGCCTTTAAGAAGAATCAAATCACATTTTTGCCATTAACAAATTTTGTGACACTTGCATACAAGTTAACAGTAGATGATTTTAGAAAATCGTTTTTGCTCCTAACGTTTTTTTACTCATCCATCACCCATTCGGTGATATTTCTACTTGTCAAAAACAAGTATTACCCGTCAACATGTAGAATAACCTATCCATTGTGAATTTGTTTTGTGGGCTATATTTATAGAGGCATCCCATCTAAAATACTCTCTTACAGTGTTATCCCCAATAGATGCCTGGACGGTGTCGGAGCAAGGGATTGAGTCTCTACTAATTTTCCATAATTTAAGGCACAAGTTGTCAATGGTGGACGAACATACACATTGCATACTTATCAAATAAATGCATCTAAGAGAGACAACATATAGCAAAGGCAGATTCAACACATCTACCAAAACATTCACCACTCAATTGACAAAATACGGTACATGACAGTAAATGACAGCAGATCTGCATAATGCCATACAAAGACAGAGAATACATTGTCAGTGTCATTAGGGTAATGTCATTGCTGCCTGTGTTCCACATACAACTGCACAGTTAAACATACCAGGGTAAACGACATATCCATCATTTGAACGGATGCTAAACAAACAATTATCAAGAGAGCCCAAATAAACGTGAAGCCATGAGAAGATACTGTCATGATACGTTTGTGCCGTAAATTCATGAACTTCCATAATATTATGCAAACTTACCAAACTTATGCAACAACCACAAAGTAAATTTGGGTTCCCCAAGCTATACCCTCTTCCACATCTTCACGAGACTGTATAACATCTGGTTATATCACTCTGGTTCCACTTTATATTCTGTGAGTCCATGTACAATGAAATCAATGTACAAAACAGGCTATCCGTGGCAACAACAAAGGTGAACTGTGCACTGCACACACAATAGATCAGTATTAGTACAAAAAGTTTCACTTCACATAGTCAGTCAACAAATTATTTTGAAAATCGACAAAATATCACCAAGGAAGTATTCAGCCATCTCACAACCAATACTCAACAGCTGTCCATTTAAATAGCCGTGATTGGCACCAGGTATCGATTCACACAAGCAAATAACATTTCCCCGAAGCAACACAGATTAAACAGATCGGTGAGAAATTAGATTTTTCCACGTAACTCTACCATAGGCCACAGAACTGGGGCCTTCCCTCGGGCCCGTGTACATTTGTAGCCTGCCCACGACGGTGTGACCAGAACATTAGGAAGCTGGCGATACGTAATAAAGCCTATTAAATCCTGTCAGTGCAACTCATTGATTTTTGCCGCAACTATCACTGCTCGGTGACATTGCTGGCCACTGCAGCCACTAATGTGTCATCGCTGGCCGTCACCAAGTTTTCCTGTCAGATAAACCCCATCAATGTTTTTGAGCGTCGTAATGCGCCGGAAAGCCTCGCAGGAAAGGTTTACGTCAGGAACCTGCGTCATTATTTAGTGATTATGTCGTTTGTGGCGACCGCATCACAAGTGAGTGGGGAAGTCGTGACGGGACGGGACGCGGGGGAGGGGGATACATGGAGGCAGTTGGGGAGGTGAGGCAGTTAGGGGAGGGAGAGGCAGTTAGGGAGAGGGGCAGTTAGGGGAGAGAGGCAGTTGGGGGAGGGAGAGGCAGTTAGGGGAAGGTGTGGCAGTTAGGGGAGGGAGAGGTAGTTAGGGGAGGGAGAGGTAGTTATGGGAGGGAGAGGCAGTTGGGGGAGGGATAGGCAGTTAGGGGAGGGGCAGTTAGGGGAGAGAGAGGCAGTTGGGGGAATGAGAGGCAGTTAGGAGGGAGGGGCAGTTAGGGGAGGGAGAGGCAGTTATGGGAGGGAGAGGCAGTTGGGGGAGGGATAGGCAGTTAGGGGAAGGGCAGTTAGGGGACAGAGAGACAGTTGGGGAAGGGAGAGGCAGTTGGGGGAATGAGAGGCAGTTAGGGGGGAGGGGCAGTTATGGGAGGGAGAGGCAGTTACGAGAGGGAGAGGCAGTTGAGGGAGGGATAGGCAGTTAGGAGAGGGAGAGGCAGTTGGGTGATGGAGAGGCAGTTAGGGGGGTGGGCAGTTATGGGAGGGAGAGGCAGTTATGGGAGGGAGAGGCAGTTAGGGGAGGGAGAGGCAGTTATGGGAGGGAGAGGCAGTTGGGGGAGGGATAGGCAGTTAGGGGAGGGGCAGTTAGGGGAGAGAGAGACAGTTGGGGAAGGGAGAGGCAGTTGGGGGAATGAGAGGCAGTTAGGGGGGAGGGGCAGTTATGGGAGAGAGAGGCAGTTACAGGAGGGAGAGGCAGTTGAGGGAGGGATAGGCAGTTAGGAGAGGGAGAGGCAGTTGGGTGATGGAGAGGCAGTTAGGGAGAGGGGCAGTTACGGGAGAGAGAGGCAGTTGGGGGAGGGAGAGGCAGTTAGGGGAATGTGTGGGAGTTAGGGGACGGAGAGTCACTTAGGGGAGGCGGAGGCAATTAGGGGAGGGAGTGGCAGTTGGGGGAGGGAGAGGCACTTAAGGGAGGGAGTCACTTAGGGGAGGTAGAGGCAGTTAGGGGAGGGAGAGGCAGTTGGGGGAGGGAGAGGCAGTTAGGGGAGGGAGAGGCAGTTGGGGGAGGGAGAGGCATTTAGGGAAGAGTCACTTAGGGGAGGCAGAGGCAGTTAGGGGAGGGATAGTCACTTAGGGGAGGGAGAGGCAGTTAGGGGAGGGAGACTCAGTTAGAGGAGGGAGTGGCAGATGGGGGAGGGAGAGGCAGTTAGGGGAGGTAGAGGCAGTTAGGGGAGGGAGAGGCAGTTAGGGGAGGGAGAGGCAGTTAGGGGAGGGAGTGGGGGGGATGGCAGTTGGGGGAGGGAGAGGCACTTAGGGGAGGTAGAGGCAGTTAGGGGAGGGAGAGGCAGTTAGATGAGGGAGTGGCAGTTAGGGGAGGGAGAGACACTTAGGGAAGGGAGAGACACTTAGGGGAGGGAGAGGCAGTTAGGGGAGGTAGAGGCAGTTAGAGGAGGGAGAGGCAGTTAGATGAGGGAGTGGCAGTTAGGGGAGGGAGAGACACTTAGGGAAGGGAGAGGCAGTTAGGGGAGGGAGAGGCAGTTAGGGGAGGTAGAGGCAGTTATGGGAGGGAGAGGCAGTTACAGGAGGGAGAGGCAGTTGAGGGAGGGATAGGCAGTTAGGAGAGGGAGAGGCAGTTGGGTGATGGAGAGGGGCAGTTACGGGAGAGAGAGGCAGTTGGGGGAGGGAGAGGCAGTTAGGGGAATGTGTGGGAGTTAGGGGACGGAGAGTCACTTAGGGGAGGCGGAGGCAATTAGGGGAGGGAGTGGCAGTTGGGGGAGGGAGAGGCACTTAAGGGAGGGAGAGTCACTTAGGGGAGGTAGAGGCAGTTGGGGGAGGGAGAGGCAGTTAGGGGAGGGAGAGGCAGTTGGGGGAGGGAGAGGCATTTAGGGAAGAGTCACTTAGGGGAGGCAGAGGCAGTTAGGGGAGGGATAGTCACTTAGGGGAGGGAGAGGCAGTTAGGGGAGGGAGACTCAGTTAGAGGAGGGAGTGGCAGATGGGGGAGGGAGAGGCAGTTAGGGGAGGTAGAGGCAGTTAGGGGAGGGAGAGGCAGTTAGGGGAGGGAGAGGAAGTTAGGGGAGGGAGTGGCAGTTGGGGGAGGGAGAGGCACTTGGGGGAGGTAGAGGCAGTTAGGGGAGGGAGAGGCAGTTAGATGAGGGAGTGGCAGTTAGGGGAGGGAGAGACACTTAGGGAAGGGAGAGACACTTAGGGGAGGGAGAGGCAGTTAGGGGAGGTAGAGGCAGTTAGAGGAGGGAGAGGCAGTTAGATGAGGGAGTGGCAGTTAGGGGAGGGAGAGACACTTAGGGAAGGGAGAGGCAGTTAGGGGAGGGAGAGGCAGTTAGGGAAGGGAGAGGCAGTTAGGGGAGGTAGAGGCAGTTAGAGGAGGGAGAGGCAGTTAGATGAGGGAGTGGCAGTTAGGGGAGGGAGAGTCACTTAGGGGAGGGAGAGGCAGTTAGGGGAGGGAGAGGCAGTTAGGGGAGGGAGAGGCAGTTAGGGGAGGGAGACTCAGTTAGAGGAGGGAGTGGCAGATGGGGGAGGGCACTTAGGGGAGGTAGAGGCAGTTAGGGGAGGGAGAGGCAGTTAGGGGAGGGAGAGGCAGTTAGGGGAGGGAGAGGCAGTTAGGGGAGGGAGTGGCAGTTGGGGGAGGGAGAGGCATTTAGGGAAGAGTCACTTAGGGGAGGGAGAGGCAGTTAGGGGAGGGAGAGTCACTTAGGGGAGGGAGAGGCAGTTAGGGGAGGGAGAGTCACTTAGGGGAGGGAGAGGCAGTTAGGGGAGGGAGAGAGTTAGGGGAGGGAGAGGCAGTTGGGGGAGCGAGAAGCAGTTAGAGGAGGGAGAGGCAGTTAGATGAGGGAGTGGCAGTTAGGGGAGGGAGAGACACTTAGGGAAGGGAGAGGCACTTAGGGGAGGGAGAGGCAGTTAGAGGAGGGAGTGGCAGCTAGGGGGGAGGGGCAGTTGGGGAGGGAGAGGCAGTAGGGAAGGGTTGGAGAGAAGCAGTTAGAAGAGGGGAGGGATGGAGGGAGGTGTGAAAGAGGGATGGAGGGAAGAGAGAGAGAGATGGAGTGTGGGTGTAGAGGAGGAAAGTGTAGAAAAGACATAGAGATGCAGCAAGAGAAGGACGGTTGTAAGGACGAAGGGCTGTGCGAGAGAGAACAGAGATTGTGAGAAGGAAAGAAACAAGGATGGGGAGTACACTAACGAGATGATGACCCACGATATTTAACAACGGTTTCACTTAACAGGAACTGTAAAAATACCTCCCTGTGAAAGCCGGTCTAGGAAGAAAGGGTAACAAATGATGAATATTCACTGACCAAGACATTGGCCATGGTCCTTCGTAGTCTTCAGGGTAGTTGGCCTCACATGAACTACCTAATGAATTTCCCTTCCAGGACAATAAAGTTTATATGGCAAGATTCCACCAAAATGTCTGACAATATTACAAGTTTCTCGAAGATTTTTATTTTCATAATCCTTAAAAAAGGCATGTTTTTTTCTGTTCGGAGTACCAGTACTAATACTTTCATTTTTAGCTATGTACAGGGCAAACCTCCATTACGAATGCCCAATTTCATAAACATTACCAACAACGTTATCTGCAACCTTGTGAATTTGTATAAATCTCTTCTGCCAAGTAGTGGTAGACAGGCTATTGAGATAACGTTTTAAGATTTCTGGTCAATTTTCTTATCGGCACAGCTCTATAATCACAGAAGGATTCATGTGTATCAAGCATGAATCAGATGCCAATCGAGACAGTTTTCCTGTCACACTTCAGAACTAGACTGTAGGCGATTCGTTAGAATGCCAATATTTCAAGACAAGAATCGAATGCTAGTTGGGGGTGCAATTCTTAAATCGCACCAACAGTCAATCCGATTGGACATGACACAAATCTGACATATAAATCACCCTATCTACAAGCAGTGCCACTAATCAAATCACAGCCAATCGACATGTAATGTGGAAAATAGACGTAGCCAACCGGTTACCAGTTTAGCAGCAGGAGAAAACATGTTTGTCCTCTTGTAGACTGTCTCCGGTTTTTGTTAATAATACAATGCACAGCAATGTATTATGGGTAATGTGTAAGTTAATCAAGCCAACTGAAATTGATAAAACGGCACAGGAAGAATGAATAAAAACGAATAAGAAACCATAAAACTACAAATAAAGTGCTAGGCATTGACAAATATAACACCTCTGTATTATTGAAGCTTCTTTACAATGAATAGAAAAAACACATTTAAATGCAACAATTTTACTAATCAACCTAACACAATATGACGAAATACCAAACATTTACCTGCTTATCTGTACCTAGCCCGAGGTCTGTGCACGTAAAACCTGACGGAAATCCTCGGTTCTGTTTGAAAATAGTTTCCAGAGCAGAGACAAAACATGAGCAGCACTTGGGCAGCTGCCAATTTTGGGATGTCGTTGGAACAGGAAAACATCACCAGAATGGCCCTATTAGGGACACAACCGTAGGAAACAGAGTTCAATACCACACAGGCCCTCGGAAGAAATCATCGATTCTCTGTACGCCGCAAGGTTGTATCCTGGGTGAATTGATCAGAATGTCATCAAATGACAACTCTCCAAGACTCGTAAAATCAGAAGCAAACGACTTTCTAAATGCAGCATGAGGTAAGTGGTCGTATGAAGACTAAATATGTGGGTGGGAGAGATGTCTGCTTAATTAACAGCAATGAATGAAGCAGCAAAAACATTTGCAACTAAAACAAACCAAGGGGCTGACGAACATGCACCAACGGGTTCATATATCCATAATATAATTCCTTTATCTAAGCACCAGATTATACAAATATGCATTCATTATAAATTATATAAATAAGTTAGGTAAATTTCAGTGGGATGAAAAACCAGCAAAATCCACACATATACATATAAAATGTGCATTAAAATGTGTGATTAATTAATTGATTTTTAAATAAAAATGGAATGTAAAATCACCATTGCATGTGTAAGTCATGAAACATTGGTATTGTTTATTAAATTATTTACAGTAATATTTATGCAAACAAATTTGCATTATTAATGCACTTTGTTAAGGCATTTTGGAATGTTCTGCTGACTGTCACTTCTAAAACTTATCTTAGATCTTCTAAAGCATCTCTGAAGACACACTTTTTTATTATTGCTTACACTATTTAAATTCATGGAAGCATTCTGTTGTAATTTATTCAACTTGTATTATTTTTAATTAATTTATATATTTATGTTTCACAGCAGTTCAATAGTTCAGCATACATCTGTCAAATTCCAAATTTCTAAAACTCCAAACTTAATTCCTTGATATTTTACGCACAGAACATGTATTAAAATACAATACCTGTTTCTCTCCAGGATTTTCATGACTTGCGGAAACAAGTCAAGCCTATGTGTTCACGAATATTATATGACCAAACACTTTATCACAAAACGATTAATGCACGCGTATGAACTTAAAATTATATGCACTGGTAGGTCAAGTAAACAAAATGGTTGACAGTACTAATTAATCGATTCAATGCAAAAACTGGAACTACATGACCTGTGCGTTTACTCGAGTGCACCCGACTGGACGTAAAATACAAAATACATAGTTTTTGCTAAGCGGTCCATTCAGTATTCGCACGCAACTTCAAAACAGTAGCAAATTAAACATCACGTCATGCGGTTTCCATTGACGACCGCCACTGAATTATTTATCAGTGTTTTGTTGGCTACTCTTGGGCTTCGTGTATTATCTTCCGATATGTACGTCGTCTACAGAGACGTGTATGAAAATAATTACGAGCAACTTTTAATCATCCAGGTATCCAAAATGTTGCCATTTATAGCCGGCTTGTTGACATGTACACCATCCAGCTTAGAACCAGGCTAATTAATATTTTGGATTTTGTTATCCATAACAATACAGGCACTGCATTATGAATTGCTTGCTTCGAGCACAGCATGCGGGCTTAAACCTTTCTTTTACGATTTTCCAAGGAATTCTGTTGGAGCTTGTTCATTTTCGACAACAGATTGTGTGCCGTCTTTGAACCCATTGATTGCTACCTTGCCAGTCCCTCAAGGGTATAACAGACTACCAGAAGACACATAATCTACAATTGTTTTCCCCAAATTTGCTGGCAAAGATGCAGAAATAGCGATTCATTCCGCTAGAGGGTGGGTATTGCCAGAATTGGCCACATCATCAAAAATTAGCAATTCCGGTTATTTGGTCTCTGAAGCACGTGTCTCAGCCCTTGGACAAAGCATGTATATAAATGTCAAGCAGACCACTTGAGCACAGTCATTTAAAAATAGTTTATTGGTATTCCCTTACGAATTTGTTTTATTTTTTATGATTTTCATAAACTTTTTTCCAAAATTTTGAAAAGTTATGAGTCACTTTTACAAAAATATTGTGAAGACAAGTCAGCCCATGAACATTAAGATCTGTACTTGAAAAAGTGCTATAATTATATCATTTAACAACCAATATATTTAGGATGCAGACCTTTCATGCAATTATAGAAGACATTATGTTTTTTTGATTCGTACAACAAATACACTCATATTTTACTTATTTATTTAGTTCTCAGGCAAGTAGAAAACATGTAAATTTTGTTTGATTTGTACAAAAAAATACTCTCACATCGCATTTAGTTGACAGGCAGTTGTCATTGCCTACTTAATTAACAGATGCAGTAAAACATTACACAGAGAGAAACATAAATTACTAGCAAACAAACCCATTTGTCTTGACGAGACTATGAACTTGGCTTCCAAGGTTCAGCAGAAGACACCATGTTATTTAAATATTTTATAACCAAAGTACAAAATCCTAAATTTGTTAAGCAAATGCTTTCAACAGTGGCCTTTAGAATAACAGTATGCTTGCAACAAAGTTGATCTTTCTTCTTCTAAATTATTACACATTTGTTTACACGTTTTACTATGCAAACATTTGCCAATCAAGTGGTTTCACCATCATAACAATTCTGCTTTCCCAAAGAGCATAATGATTGAAATTTACATCGAATGTTCCAATATATTTACAGTACTTTAAATACTTAATAGTGGGTTAAAACATAATTAGTCATTTAACACCAATAATTACCATTATTATATATTCCATATTATAAAGTTGTAGTAAAGACAGTTGATTTTGTTATATGCATGTGGTTTATTTACCTGTGTGAGAACATTAGTTGTCACTAGATTACCTTCCAGTCTGAGCGCTGGCAGTGCAGCAGGTATGCCACAATCAATCATAATATTTGACAGCGTTCGGACGTTCCACTGATTACTTAGTCGGAAACCCCTAAAGAAACATGTCAACTCTTAAATGCAAGGTTGACGCCAGTTTTTCTAACATTTCTTTACCGCCTAGCACTTGATGCCGAAGTTGTGTCAATGTTTAATGAGTGATTTCCAAGTTGTCATTAACAATGTGGCAAAAAACACTTATTTGAAAATTGGGAGGTTCGACAAGACATGGCTTAGAAGGTGTTTGATACAGTATTCAGAAACAGGGAGCTTAGTTTTAGATGATTGTAGAGAAGGAATTCTTGGGCGTATCTGAGTAACAGATGCAATTCAGTTAGAAGTGTTTAATACTGTTAGCAGCAGGTTATAATCCATTTCTTTATATTTAGATCATTACAGAATATTTCACAAATGACATGCAAAAACCTGCTATATCACACAAAAACTACATAAATATACAAAACAAAGTAATATTAACATTAGCAGATGCAGAAACCCGATCTATTATTCCAAATAGGAAGAATCTGAGCCAACGTACAAGATGTTATTCATAAGAATACATGTCACAATGAACAGAAAGCCCAAAGAAATGACCTGGCACCATGCTGCATCGCCACCAGCAACCATTAATAACTATCGATCACCAATGCTTGTTGCAAAACAGAATGTCTCGCCAATCTTTTTATAGCTCCCCACTTGCGTCGTCGGACCTTGAAAAAACAACAAAGATCATATTTTATTAGCGATTCTGTGTAAGCGAAAACCAGTTCGGTACAGGGTGATGAATGGAGGGACACGGTCATTACCTGCCTCACGCACACGCTGTCGGTGGACGGCCAACAGTGAGAACTTATGGATTAATTGACTTGGGTCATTACATGCACGGGCTGCATTCCAACAGTGAGTCATTGGCAGGGCAGTCACAGGCTTACTCTACCCATTCCCTCCCGCCTTCCTTACAGTTACTACGACGGCCTTTCTTACAGTTACTACATCGGCCTTCCTTACAGTTACTACACCGGCCTTCCTTACAGTTACTACATCGGCCTTCCTTACAGTTACTATGACGGCCTTCCTTACAGTTACTACATCGGCCTTCCTTACAGTTACTACACCGGCCTTCCTTACAGTTACTATAACGGCCTTCCTTACAGTTACTACACCGGCCTTCCTTACAGTTACTACACCGGCCTTCCTTACAGTTACTACATCGGCCTTCCTTACAGTTACTATACCGGCCTTCCTTACAGTTACTACACCGGCCTTCCTTACAGTTACTACACCGGCCTTCCTTACAGTTACTACACCGGCCTTCCTTACAGTTACTACACGGCCTTCCTTACAGTTACTACACCGGCCTTCCTTACATTTACTACACCGGCCTTCCTTACAGTTACTACACCGCCTTCCTTACAGTTACTACACCAGCCTTCCTTACAGTTACTACATCGGCCTTCCTTACAGTTACTACACCGGCCTTCCTTACAGTTACTACACCGGCCTTCCTTACAGTTACTACACCGGCCTTCCTTACAGTTACTGCACCGGCCTTCCTTACAGTTACTACACCGGCCTTCCTTACAGTTACTACGACGGCCTTCCTTATAGTTACTACACCGGCCTTCCTTACAGTTACTACACCGGCCTTCCTTACAGTTACTACATCGGCCTTCCTTACAGTTACTACATCGGCCTTCCTTACAGTTACTACACCGGCCTTCCTTACAGTTACTACGACGGCCTTCCTTACAGTTACTACAACGGCCTTCCTTACAGTTACTACACCGGCCTTCCTTACAGTTACTACACCGGCCTTCCTTACAGTTACTACACCGGCCTTCCTTACAGTTACTACACCGGCCTTCCTTACAGTTACTACACCGGCCTTCCTTACAGTTACTACAACGGCCTTCCTTACAGTTACTACACCGGCCTTCCTTACAGTTACTACACCGGCCTTCCTTACAGTTACTACACCGGCCTTCCTTACAGTTACTACACCGGCCTTCCTTACAGTTACTACACCGGCCTTCCTTACAGTTACTACACCGGCCTTCCTTACAGTTACTACACCGGCCTTCCTTACAGTTACTACACCGGCCTTCCTTACAGTTACTACACCGGCCTTCCTTACAGATACTACTCCGGCCTTCCTTACAGTTACTACACCGGCCTTCCTTACAGTTACTACACCAGCCTTCCTTACAGTTACTACAACAGCCTTCCGAATAGTTACTACATCAGCAATTAGTGTAGTTACACTGTATGGGATCATTGTGGTTACTCCACCAGCAATCAATCATTCTAGTCACTCCATCAATGATCATTCTAGTAATGAGTAATTTACCAATGATCTATCTAATTACTCCAACTGCAATCATTCTAGATACTGCAACTGTAATCATTCTAGTTATTCCACCAGTGATCATTCCAGTTATTCCACCAGTGATCATTCTAGTTATTCCACCAGAGATCATTCTAGTTATTCCACCAGTGATCATTCTAGTTACTCCACCTGTGATCATTTTAGTTACTCCACCAATGATCTGATCATTCTAGTTACTCCACCAGTGATCATTCTAGTTACTATACCAAAATATCATTCTAGTTACTACACCAGTGATCATTCTAGTTAGTCCACCAGTGATCATTCTAGTTACTCCACCAGTGATCATTCTAGTTATTCCACCAGTGATCATTCTAGTTATTCCACTAGTGATCATTCTAGTTATTCCACCTGTGATCATTCTAGTTATTCCACCAGTGATCATTCCAGTTATTCCACCAGTGATCATTCTAGTTATTCCACCAGTGATCATTCTAGTTACTCCATCTGTGATCATTTTAGTTACTCCACCAATGATCATTCTAGTTACTACACCAAAAGATCATTCTAGTTACTACACCAGTGATCATTCTAGTTATTCCACCAGTGATCATTCCAGTTATTCCACCAGTGATCATTCTAGTTACTCCACCAGTGATTATTCTAGTTATTCCACCAGTGATCATTCTAGTTATTCCACCAGTGATCATTCTAGTTACTCCACCAGTGATCATTCTAGTTATTCCACCAGTGATCATTCTAGTTACTCCACCAGTGATCATTCTAGTTATTCCACCTGTGATCATTCTAGTTACTCCATCTGTGATCATTTTAGTTACTCCACCAATGATCTGATCATTCTAGTTACTCCACCAGCGATCATTCTAGTTACTACACCAAAAGATCATTCTAGTTACTACACCAGTGATCATTCTAGTTATTCTACCAGTTATCATTCCAGTTATTCCACCAGTGATCATTCTAGTTATTCCACCAGTGATCATTCTAGTTATTCCACCAGTGATCATTCTAGTTATTCCACCTGTGATCATTCTAGTTACTCCGTCTGTGATCATTTTAGTTACTCCACCAATGATCTGATCATTCTAGTTACTCCACCAGTGATCATTCTAGTTACTACACCAAAAGATCATTCTAGTTACTACACCAGTGATCATTCTAGTTATTCCACCAGTGATCATTCTAGTTATTCCACCAGAGATCATTCTAGTTATTCCACCAGTGATCATTCTAGTTATTCCACCAGTGATCATTCTAGTTACTCCACCAGTGATCATTCTAGTTATTCCACCAGTGATCATTCTAGTTATTCCACCAGTGATCATTCTAGTTATTCCACCAGTGATCATTCTAGTTATTCCACCTGTGATCATTCTAGTTACTCCATCTGTGATCATTTTAGTTACTCCACCAATGATCTGATCATTCTAGTTACTCCACCAGTGATCATTCTAGTTACTACACCAAAAGATCATTCTAGTTACTACACCAGTGATCATTCTAGTTATTCCACCAGTGATCATTCTAGTTATTCCACCAGTGATCATTCTAGTTATTCCACCAGTGATCATTCTAGTTACTCCACCAGTGATCATTCTAGTTATTCCACCAGTGATCATTCTAGTTATTCCACCAGTGATCATTCTAGTTATTCCACCAGTGATCATTCTAGTTACTTCACCAATGATCATTCTAGTTATTCCACCAGTGATCATTCCGGTTATTCCACCAGTGATTATTCTAGTTATTCCACCTGTGATCATTCTAGTTACTCCACCTGTGATCATTTTAGTTACTCCACCAATGATCTGATCATTCTAGTTACTCCACCACCGATAATTTTGGTTACTCCACAATTACCTATTTTAGTCAATCCTCCAGTTATCCCTATAATTACCATTGACAATTGTAGCAGTTACTCCTACTAATCACCAGTAATGATGTTGATTTGTCTACTTTTCTAAAGTAGAGAAATTAAATCACTCCACCATCAGTGCTTCTTTTCTAAAGTGCTTCTAGTTATTGCACCAGTTCCCACAATGCAATGCACTGATTGAGATATCATCAGTTACTCCAGCAGTGATCATATCAGTTCCTCCATTAGCTACATTTACTAAAGCATTTGCAATGTTCACTATAGACTATGGAAACTAGCATAAACCAGGCATTTTGTGATTTAAGAACCATGACATAGCAGGGTAGTCGTATCAAAGAGTGCCCATTATCGACTGTTTCACAGATAACTCAGTACACTATATTCTTCAAACTTTAAAGACATTTCCTAAATGTAGCGAAATTGTGCAGATGTAGTTGTTTACCAAGAGCCAAATACAGCACAGGTCAACATTTTACCCATGTACGTTTGACACAATATCCTTCCAACCTATTAGCATCCGTCTACCGGTAGACTACATGGCGCGTGAACCCGATTGTGTTTAATTTACAATCAATACAATCAATCTGGTATAGGATATGCACCTCCCAAATCTCCGATACTTGATCGTGATAAAGTATCAAACTGGAATCTTCAAAGAAGGACCGTTAGATTCTGCGGTGGCTTGCGGAACTTTAGAACTAGGCTTGGTGTGGCATTTAATATCCTTCATAGCAATCAGGGAATGAATGGTGGGCAACGAAGCCTAATGAATTACTATAATGTCTTCTGTATGTTAAAAGTGTTATTGATTGGCCGAAGATGAAACACCCAGGTTGGTTAGCAGCAGTAATCAAGTGATGCATTTCTCATGTTTCAGAACACACGCGCACGTCCCTTTTTCTCACAAGAGAGTAAATTTAATTCTGAGAATAAAATGTCACAGTGTTGAGAAATTGAAACGCCAGATGTGCCTGTAAACTGAGGCAACAAGTGTGTGCACGGCACAGACGCGTGGACATGCATGCATGCACGTAGTGACAAATACTTGGGCTCAAGGATTCCTCAAATGGCTCATGCAACAACGAATGTCAAACTGTTTGAAGCTGTTGCTCGACAAACCCTATTTGTAACAATTAGTCATTTTAAAATGTTAACAGAAGTTCACCTGAATTGTATTTTGATGATGTATTTAAAGGATATATTGCTTTGACCAAAAAGCCTTTGCAAAATGTTCAAAATTGTAACTGTACCACTTCAACATTAAGCAGACATGAAAACATACTTCATATTCAAGGTACTGAGACTCTCCGAAAACCTCCACCTACACCCACTGTTGAATAACCAAAATACTCATACTTCAAATGAGACCCCTGCACATGTTTTCAATGCCAACTTTATGGCCACACAAACACCGTTTCCATGTTGTTATTTGGAAAATAAAACTGCTATAGTCCAACACTAGATCCAAACTGATATCTGAAAAACAAAAATCCTGTTGTACAAAGATCAACAGTTACTTCAAAAAGATAAAATAATTGCAATTAAAAAAACACACTCCAATAACAGAGCAAAGGATCGCTAACTATAAGGACGTGTCTTCCTGAAAATACCTTAGACATTTTTGGTTCCCGCTCCTTCCAATATCCAGATCAGCTGTCGAGTTAGTAATTCCGGGAACTTCCAGTTACTACCTATCACCTTTTAATGTATGCATTCAGCAACGCAGAGAACTTGGGATTATTCTGCCTAATCATGGACCTGCTTGGTGATTTGGTAAACACTTCAAAATTCCAATGCCGGTCACCTAATCAGCAGACATGACTAGAGAAATTGAACAGTAAATTTCATCACAGCTCAGACATATGTGAAATGAACTTATAATTTGTCTGTTCACAGAATTATGGAACAGACAAATGCAGTGATTAAAGAAATGTGTTCAAGCGAGTCAAACGTAACGTAGTTTGATAAGTGGCAGAAAATGGCGCCACATTAAAACTGGATAGGTTGCCAATATATTGATCTTGTGATCAGAAATTGCTCGTTCGTGCATTATGTGCCGTTCATGCATGAACGATTTGACACATTCTCTAGTGGGTGTCATAAGGCTTCACGTCACTTGTGACAAAGCGCTAAAGCGGAGAACTACAAAAGTGACAAATTAGTCTCAATGTCACTATGGTTTCACAAAATGTTTCCTGACTTATGTTCCCTTCTGCTTTGGTCAATAACGGTGCATTTGTTAATCAGTACACAAAGCTTGTTCAACACTGTGTAATCAATTCACACTAATGGCCTCCAATGTCCAAATGTATCAGAACGATAGTATGTAGACAGTTCCCATAGAAAGATTGTAATGTTTTACTCTACATCCCAGCCACCCTGGGAGGTTCAGTGTAGGTGTGCATAAAAGACAGCAGATGGCAGGGGCTACTGAATAATATATAGAAATGAAAATCAACTATCCAGGCAAGTATACTTGCAAATACCTTGCATTGAGCCATATCTACTCGAAATAAGAATATACGTTTCAGTCTACAAGATGTAACTCTTGACTTCACTGAAAATAGTTAACATTTTAAACATTAGGAAAAATATGTTATTGCATTATGTACCATTACGCCATTGTTTAATGAATAAAACAATGCAACTCATTTGGAATTTTTGTTGACCGACTTATAAGTTTGTTCTTTAATTATAGGCTCTGTGCATACTTGATATTTATGGTAACTGATTCTCTGTTAGTCACGTTACTTCTAACTTTAGGATATGGTAAAGGGTAAATCGTTCTGATACAACACATTATGCAATCCTTTAATGTGCACAAAGTAGTTAATGTCTGTACCAATTTCGAAATTAAATCCACCTTGAAATGGCTGATTTTTTGGATATACATAAATAATAACTTGATTTCTAATAGACATTAACACATACACTGCAATCCTTTTTGTATTATTAATTAAAAACAGCACCTATAATTGATGACCTTGTGAAATTACCCAGGAGTGCCGATGAAGACAGACTGTCAAACAGTTTTAATTGCAGCCTGTCAAGACAAATGACTCACCTACAGCAGGTGAATTCATCATGCATGTGCATGTTGACTGCCCTGGATGACCAGCAGATCTGTCAGATGACCAGCAGGTCTCCCAGATGACCAGCAGATCTCCCAGATGACCAGCAGATCTCCCAGATGACCAGCAGATCTCTCAGATAACCAGCAGCTCTCTCAGATGACCAGCAGATCTCACAGATGACCAGCAGATCTCCCCTGATCAAACACAGATCTCGTGCTTTACCCAAAAATTGCTTGAAGCATAAACATTTGCTTGAAGGAAGCCCCGAAGCTCACTGCAAACACAACGGTCGGCCACAAAGCAAACCTCTAATTAAGTATCGAATCGAACAACTCTCGGCGGTGACCACCGATCATTTTAATTATCTCGTCTTATGGGCACGTGGTTATGCCATCTATTATAGCTGCGATCTAGGAGAGCTTTGCCAGGCGTCATAGCATGTTGCATGTTCATCAATACGCTGCTGACAAAAAGCAATGAAGCTTGACTCCAATTAAACAATTGTTCATGATGATGCATCTAACATCTTGCCTACTATTTCTTCTGCGATCCACAGGGAAATCTCTGATTAAACAACGATTGACCTATTAACTGGCTTTCTTTGTCGGTGTGAGATGGCTTAACCACACGGTGAACTCTGTGGGTAATCAGTTTAATTAAGATGACTCCAGGTGTGAATCTTAACACACTTTTTATGTAATTAGACTAATTAGCTAATTGATCATTTAGTCTATGGATAAATGAATCAAATATTGTTCTCTGTTTTGTACATGATCAATGATACATTACTACAATATGTATATTTTAACAAACACTTTAAATATTTCTAATCAGTAATGGCACCTCACTGAAAACCTGAGTTATTACAACCGGTAATACAAATTTTTATCCCTGGACCCTGCAAATGGACATTGTAGGTAAGCCTGCCTGATCCTCTTCCTTAAACCCATGGAAGGGATGGCTTTTAATCCATGGATCACAGGACATTCCAATTTCAATCAGTAGGCCAAGGGAGGTTCATTACTCCAAATGTTTGGGCCTCGGGAGGTAACACGTTTAATCCTTGGGCCACAGGAGGTATCACTTTAATTTGTTGGGTTCAATGAGACATGAGGTGTGCTGTGTCCAATCACCTAAACGTGCCATGGGAGGCATCACTTTCAATCTCTGGGCCATGAGAGGTATCACTTTCAATCTCTGGGCCATGGGAGGTATCACTTTCAATCTGTGGGCCATGGGAGGTATCACTTTCAATCTCTAGGCCATGGAAGTATCAATTTAAATCTCTAAGCCTTGCGAGGCATCACTTCAGCCTTTGGGCCTTAATAGGCATCACTTTCAATCTCTGGGCCATGGGAGGCATTACATTCAGTCTTTGGGCCATGGAAGGCATCACTTTCAATCTCTGGGCTTTGGGAGGCATCACTTTCAATCTCTTGAGTCATGGGAGGTATCACATTCAATATCTGGGCCATGGGAGGTATCACTTTCGATCTCTGGGCCATGGGAGGTAACACTTTCAATCTTTGGGCCATGGGAGGTATCACTTTCAATCTCTGGGCCATGGGAGATATCACTTTCAATCTCTGGGCCGTGGGAGGTATCACTTTCAATCTTTGGGCAATGGGAGGTATCACTTTCTACCCTTGAGTGCTGCTGGTTAAGTCAGTACCAGGCAGAAATACCCCTGGCTGATTGTGATTTTAACCTCTGCCAATGAATTCTCCCATGAGTGTGGTTGGCCTCCAGTCATGGGTGATTTCAGCCTCATGCTGCCTAGGCTACATGCAATGTTTGAGATTTAGAAACAAGTATTTGAATACACACAATCATTCAGCTGCTCATGCGACTGGGCAGACAGGTCACTATCCTGGAATTCCCAGAAGTTGTTTATCCATCTTTAAATTCGGGTGGATATTTGTGCTGTTCTCATGGCTACTTCGACTCGGTCGATTCCCACGCTTCACATATGTGGTGCGCCAGGGTTAGTTTTGCTTGCCAAACAGCTCAAGTTTGCACGGATGTGTACAATCCCAATTTCCTTTATTATTTATGGGCAATAGTTCAATGCATCGTCATGCATAATATGCACATACTGTAGTTGGTACTACATAGCTACAGGGTATTGTGGTATAGACACACCGTTTACAAACGTGGTGCCATCTGGTGGATATTGTGAAACTAAGCATTCCTGCTAATGTAAAAAGGCTAGATCACTGTGAATTTACTAGGAACCATCCTACGCACCAGAGGTCGCTACTGCTAATTACCTCGGTGCCAGGCGTCGTCACGCTTTCATTTTTTAAACACAAAACTCCTTTCTAATGGACTAATGCTGCTTTTGCTTGACAAACTGCCCTAGCTCGCTCGGATTCTTGGAACGTTTTGCTACAATTCCAAACTAGAAAAGTAACCACATCGGAAACCCTACTATCACATCCACATATTAACGTAAAATTACTCTTAGACATAGGCTTATCAGGGTGCACATATGACATACTAGTAAAAGCAAGCTCAAGCTGTACAGCATGTAGCCCTAGACTATGCACACATAAATCCAACTTGTTAGGTCTTATTCGGGCGACGGATTGGCGTACACGTGTGTATCAGAAACCAACAAGCTGAAGCCAAAGGTGAGACTATCGTCTGAATTTTCACGAACAATTTTGGCAATAAACAAAATTAACTAGTTCCTTGTTTATAGTAATATAGGCTTATAACTATACTAACCTCTATCTTGTTGATCGTTGGGTTTCGTGTACCAATGCCAGGTTGTTACTCACTCAGTCACTGTGATGCTCTGGGACTGCTTCTAATTACGGACAACTATATCGATACTACAACGCAAAAAAACTCTCCTCACCCCAGGTGATGAAATTACAGGCTGTTCTTCGTGTGTTCTTTATCTAATACACAAAACACGAAATCGGCTTTCAGTCCCAGAGCATCACAGTAACAACCTGGCATTGGTACACGAAACCCAACGATCAACATCCCATTTTTTCTCAAGAACTATTGTCCACATCAAAAGGAAGTCTTTCTGTCATTTAGGTGACCTAATCATATGTCCACTTCTGGTTGTGACGATTTGTGTAACATCATCGGTCGACTGCACACTGCTGTCGGCGTTCGTTCCCCGATTGTCGAATGGAACAGATTGCACTTGATTCAGCGGATCATCCGTAGTGATCGGCTTATCTACGTCGTCATACATCACTGTGTCTTGTGTTAGCAGGTGTTTACGGTTTCTACGAGACACTTGCCCTTGTGAAACAACACTGTACGAGCGATCACTTAGTTGTTTCAACACATGCGCATTTTTCCACTTTTGCTTGTGCGATGCTAAGTCTCTTATGAGTACCGGGGAACCTTCTTTGATTGGAGGTGTCTCGCGCATGCTTGTTGTAGTGGTAGTTTGTCCTTCCGAGTTTCCTCTCTTTCCCAGTACGGTTTGATTTGTCATCGGTTCGACCACAGTCCAGCTGCCGTATGATAGACCTCGTGGATCGAAGCAACAGTCTCTGTATCGGGCTTGTTGTCATACCAGCTGTAATCGTGTTTCTGTATTCTAACAGCGCAACTTACGGATCTGCAGCTCGTTTCAAGAGTCTCTTCGCCAATTTCACACTTGACTCGGCTTTCCCTTTCGACTGGGCGTGATACGGCGAGCTGGTTGTGTGCTGGAAAAGTCCCACTCATTGCTGAAGATAGCAAATTCACGTGCGGAAAAACCTGAGGTCCGTTGTCTGAGTGCACGGTTTCTGGTATTCCCAGTTCGCAAAGCATCTCTTGCAGATCTCTATCACTGCCGCTGATGCCATGTCGCTCAGTGTCTCAAATTCGAAGTAGTCTGAAAAGTAGTCAACGATTACTAAATAGTTTATCGCGGTGTGGGTAAATATGTTCATTCCTACTTTCCTCCAAGGCTTGTTTGGTATGGCGTGACAAAGTAGGGTCTCTTTCTTCTGTTCTGGTGCATTTCTTCTGCATGCTTTACAGTTAGCAATTTGTTGCTTCACATCTACTGCCATTCCGTGCCAAAACTTGCTCTGTCTTGCGCGACGTAGGGTTGCTTCTCGCCCTTTGGCGCATGAAAACGTGTCAGCATGTCTCTATGCATACTGGTTGGGATTACCACTCTTGGTCCCTTGTAGACAACACCATCGAGAATCGCTAGTTCATCTCGAAATGTCCACCACGGCCTTACCGATTCTGGAACTTCGGTTACGTCTTTCGCCCAGCCATTCTTGATGACTTCCGATAATTGTTGTAGGAGTTTGTCACGTTCAGTCTCCTTCTGTATCGTGACATACAAATGCACCTGTCACTGGACAGTCTCTGACTGGGTCGATCGTCTCCTGTTGACATTGAGACTCGTGTTTTTATAGTTGAAACACGTGCTCTCGTGCAACTGGTTCTTCAGGCTGTTCACAGTTCCGTGTGTGACGTGATAACAAATCAGCAATGATCTGTTCTTTGCCTGGTTTACATGTTGCTGTGAATGCATACCTCTGTAGGACTAGCATCATCGCTTGCATTCTCTTAGGAGCTGCAAGCAGTGACTTATTCGTGATCGCTTCCAGTGGACGATGGTCTGTGTGAATAGTGACATTCGGGTGGCCAAAGATGTATTGGTCGAACTTGTTCATGGCGAATACTCTAACTCTATTGGTGCATAGTTCGACTCACTCTTGCTCAAAGATATTGATGAATAGGCAACTGACTTGTCTTTCTGCAGTAATACTGCACCAAGTCCGGCTGTACTAGCATCTGTCTGTATTACGATCGGCTTCCGGCTGTCGTAATATTTTAGACGTTTCTCCGATGTGAGCATTTGTTTCAAAGTCTCAAACGCAGTTCTCTGGTCTACTCCCCAGCAGAACTCTTTATCGGGTAGATTCAACAGCCTACGCAGTGGCTCACTCTCGGCTGATAAGTTCGGCATGAACCTAGCCATGTAGTTCACATGTCCTAGGAAACGTCTCACTTCCTCTGAGTTTCTGGACGCTTCCATGTTTATGATTGCACACATCTTCTTGGGATCCGGTTTTACACCTTCTGACGTGAGGATGTGCCCGATGTATGGTAGTTCTGTCATGTGAAATCTACACTTCTTCTTGTTCAGTTTCAATCCACATTCACGAGCTCGTTTGGGAAATTTTCTCAAATTGTCATTGTGCTCTGCCTGATCTTTTCCATATTTATCAGTATATCGTCTGCCACAAATGGTACACCTTTGAGTCCTTTCAAGGCACACGAGATTCTTCTCTGGGACTCTTCTGGTGCGGTCGAAATACCAAATGGCATTCGCTTCCATTTGTACCTGCCGTAGGGGGTCCAGAATGTGGTGAGATGACTTGATTCGTCAGACAATTTCACTTGTAAGGAACCGTCTTTCGCATCACATAAGCTAAACATCTTGGCTTCTGCCAACTGTGGCAGTACATCGTCGATGTCTGGCACCAGGTAGTGATTTCTTTTGAGCTTCTGATTCAGGTGTTGTGGATCAACGCATAGTCGGACAGTTCCGTTCGACTTTCTTACTGGTTGCAAGTGACTTATCCATGGAGTCGGCGATTCTACCTGCTCGATGATACACTGCTTTGTTAGTGTGGCTAACTTGGTTTTAACCTCCTCCTTCGTGAAAAGAGGGATCTTTCTCGGTCGCTCTTGCGCTGGTATGATGGATGCATCTATCGCAAGGTCATATTCACCCGGCAAACATCCAATACCCTTGAACACACTGTCGTACTCTGCGAGAATGTTCTCGAGTGGCTCGCCTGCAACCATATGAACTGAGTCATTGACTGTGATGAGATTGAGATCAACGCACGCTTTTGGGGATAGCAGACTGTTGCTTTGTCTCCATCATCAAAAAGTTCAGTGTAATGTTTGCAATTCATGTTGTCTGTTATTGTCATAGTACACCAACCGTCGGGTATAACCTTGGCGTCATCATACATTGTTATTGCTTGTGTTGACTCGGTCAGTCGCGGTTTGCCCATCTTGGCAAAATCTCGGCGTGTCAGCATGTTGCATGTTGCCGCAGTATCGAGCTGAAATTCCAGGTTTTTTTAACCTCACCGTGCGCTACTGTTACTGTCGCGATCATCTTCCGGTCATATTTCGTGACGTGTGTGCAGTTTGTTGATTCATCTGATGAATAGTTACATGCATTCATTGAATTCTTCACTAGGTGAGCTTTCTCTGTTCTCACCGACACCGTTTTGCTGTTGCAACATTTTGTAAAGTGATTCATCTTTTTGCACTTGAAACACTCCTTACCGTATGCTTTGCACTTTCTGGGAGGGTGTTGCTCCCCACAGTTACTACAGTTCTCTGCACTTGGCTTCATGCCAGTATTACTCTTATACATGTTGCTGGCATATCGACGCGAAGCTGGTTTTATAGCGTGAACTGTCTCCGTTTGATTTTCAAACAAAGTTTTGAGATCGTCCCTAGCCGCTTCCATCGCTCTGCTAGAAGCTGCTGCTTCGTCTAACGAAAACTGTTGACGTTCAAATAAACGTTTTCGCATCCGGTCACCTTCCACGCCGAGTAGCAACGCTTGAATCATCATACGGTCATACTGTTCTTTACTTGCCCAAGTTACAGTCCCTGGCAACATTATGTAGCGCAGGTACGTTGTAGCGCTTACATTTATCCGGGCGTTATAAACTATCCGGGTGACGTTTCTGCGCATGCGCGATAAACGTAAACCCATCAATGTGCAGCGAAACACAAAGCATTTATCATATAAATACCACGGACTGTTCGCTAACTCTCCTATGGTGATTACTGAGAAGAGTTGCTTAAAATGTAGTAAAATACATTAAAATAGTACGTCTGTTTAAATTACTGTCACAGATTATGGCGCATTGCAGGCAAATGATTTGCACTTGCTATCAAAACATTGTACACAAAACACGAAATCGGCTTTCAGTTCCAGAGTCTCAAAGTAACAACCTGGCATTGGTACACGAAACCCAACGATCAACAGACACTACAGCGGAAAAGTGGAATCTCCTCAGGCGGAGCACCAACGGGGTTCACACGTGGTCAAAACACGGACAACCGTTATTCAAAGCCTGTGCAGAACCGCGAACGTTATTGAACCTCCTGACTTAGGGTGGGAAATTGAAGTTAGGGAGGTCAGTAATTGGGTAACATACTGGCGGAAATTGAGAAGCAGGTTTTTTAGGTCTAGTGCTTGCATTTGAGGTGTCGGGTGAACTTCAGATTTAGGCAGCGCGGAACACTTTCTAGATTACAGCTGGTCGTCATTGCTGTCAACTGACACAACTTGATAGAAATTATCCCGAGCGACTAGCAAGTTAAGAGCCTGTTCTCTACCGCTATATGACGATAACGCGTGCAAACATTCTGGCTAATTGAAGGAGAAGAAATAGGGAAAATACGAAAGAAAGTAGGTGTTAGAGAGCATGGCTGCAGAAGGAGTCGGAGACCATGGCTGTGGAAAGGACGTATTGGAGACCATTGCTGAGGATGGAAATGTTGGAGACCATGGCTGTGGATGGAAATGTTGGAGACCATGGCTGAGGATGGAAATGTTGGAGACCATGGCTGAGGATGGAAATGTTGGAGACCATGGCTGGGATGGAAATGTTAGAATGCTGAGGATGGAAATGTTGGAGACCATGGCTGAGGATGGAAATGTTGGAGACCATGGCTGAGGATGGAAATGTTGGAGACCATGGCTGAGGATGGAAATGTTGGAGACCATGGCTGAGGATGGAAATGTTGGAGACCATGGCTGAGGATGGAAATGTTGGAGACCATTGCTGAGGATGGAAATGTTGGAGACCATGGCTGAGGATGGAAATGTTGGAGACCATGGCTGAGGATGGAAACGTTGGAGACCATGGCTGAGGATGGAAGTGTTGGAGACCATGGCTGATGGTGGAAATGTTGGAGACCATGGTTGAGGATGGAAATGTTGGAGACCATGGCTGAGGATGGAAATGTTGGAGACCATGGCTGAGGATGGAAATGTTGGAGACCATGGCTGTGGATGGCAATGTTGGAGACCATGGCTGAGGATGGAAATGTTGGAGACCATGGCTGAAGAGGGAAATGTTGGAGACCATGGCTGAGGGTGGAAACGTTGGAGACCATGGCTGAGGATGGAGGTGTTGGAGACCATGGCTGACGTTGGAAATGTTGGAGACCATGGCTGAGGATGGAAATGTTGGAGACCATGGCTGAGGAAGGAAGTGTTGGAGACCATGGCTGAAGATGGAAATGTTGGAGACCATGGCGGAGGAAGGAAGTGATGGAGACCATGGCTGAGGAAGGAAGTGTTGGAGACCATGGCTGACGATGGAAATGTTGGAGACCATGGCTGAGTAAGGAAGTGTTGGAGATCATGGCTGAGGAAGGAAGTGTTGGAGACCATGGCTGAGGAAGGAAGTGTTGGAGACCATGGCTGAGGAGGGAATTGTTGGAGACCATGGCTGAGGAAGGAAGTGTTGGAGACCATGGCTGAGGAAGGAAGTGTTGGAGACCATGGCTGAGGAAGGAAGTGTTGGAGACCATGGCTGAGGAGGGAATTGTTGGAGACACATGGCTGAGGAAGGAAGTGTTGGAGACCATGGCTGAAGAAGGAGGTTTTGGAGACAATGGCTGAGGAAGGAAGTGTTGGAGACCATGGCTGAGGAAGGAAGTGTTGGAGACCATGACTGAGGAAGGAGGTGTTGGAGACCATGGCTGAGGAAGGAAGTGTTGGAGACCATGGCTGAGGAAGGAAGTGTTGGAGACCATGGCTGAGGAGGGAAATGTTGGAGAACATGGCTGAGGAAGGAAGTGTTGGAGACCATGGCTGAGGAGGGAAATGTTGGAGACACATGGCTGAGGAAGGAAGTGTTGGAGACCATGGCTGAGGAAGGAGGTGTTGGAGACCATGGCTGAGGAAGGAAGTGTTGGAGACCATGGCTGAGGAAGGAAGTGTTGGAGACCATGGCTGAGGAGGGAAATGTTGGCGACCATGGCTGAGGAAGGAAGTGTTGGCGACCATGGCTGAGGAAGGAAGTGTTGGCGACCATGGCTGAGGAAGGAAGTGTTGGAGACCATGGCTGAGGAGGGAAATGTTGGAGACCATGGCTGAGGAAGGAAGTGTTGGAGACCATGGCTGAGGAGGGAAATGTTGGAGACACATGGCTGAGGAAGGAAGTGTTGGAGACCATGGCTGAGGAAGGAGGTGTTGGAGACCATGGCTGAGGAAGGAAGTGTTGGAGACCATGGCTGACGAAGGAAGTGTTAGAGACCAACGCAGATGAAGGAGGTTTTGGAGACCATGGGTGAGAAAGTATGTATTGGAGATCATGGTTACGGGAGGAGGTGTTGGAGACCATGGCTGAAGAAAGAAGTGTTGGAGACCATAGCTGAGGAAGGAAGTGTTGGAGACCATGGCTGAGGAAGGAAGTGCACACTCGGAGATTTTCAAGTTTTGAGCGTACCCAGTCATTTCTGTCTTCCGACATCGTGAAGCGACAGTGGTTCTTTCTACCCGGCCGGAGCTACGCACGCACACGTTCATACACACACAAACAACCATACACACACACACACACACACACACACACACACACACACACACACACACACACACACACACACACACACACACGCACGCACACGCACGCACGCACGCACGCACGCACGCACGCACAGCACACACACAACAAAACACACACACACACACACACACACACACACACAAACAAACACACAAACAAACACACACATTTTTCTATCCCAACAACAGACTCGCGGCACAGAAACGCGCCAAAAGGACTTGTTGCGTCGGGCCACGTGGCGACGTCACTTTCAAAATGGACGTTTTCACTTCATCGCTTCACCCAAGATTTTACATTCTGCAACAGGTATGTGCTCGTCCATGACAACATAGCTCTTCTAGCAGTCATAGAAATTTCGGCACATACACTTTGTCACCGATATTTCATTGTTGTGAAGTATATTCACACAAAAGACTCTTTGAAACATTCAAAAATCATGCGTTTCGTGGCATCAAAAATGTACGCTGTTTAAGACAGTTTAATAGACAGAGTTTAAAAAAATATTATCACAATTATAACTATTATAGGCCCTATAATCCTAGTGAAACAACCATGTGTATATTTTCTCGTCTTACCCACAAATGTCCCACCAATAATTTCCCATGATGATTCCACACTTCGCGCCTTCCAGTGGCATTTCCCGCATTCCCCCACACTCCACAACAAATGTGTAAACGCTACTTCATAATTTTACTAGAGCATTTCACTTTTGTCAAATTTCCAAGGACCCAGTATTTGTTTCCTGGTTTGGCGCATTGCTCGCCCTTGTAAATAATAAATCAACCACCAGATGGCAGCAGTTTTTGTGGTAAATCAAATCTAAGTCACCAGGTGGTAGCAGGATTGAACAAAGCATCCTTATCAACAGGAATTCCTTATAAATAGCATCGATTATCCTTTATTCGTATTATGGTGCCACTGTTTGTTGCTCACAGGCGACGATAATGTCTTTTCAGAAGCAGATTAACATAACACAATAGTCAACCTTTAGCACATTTATTTAAGGAAATCTTTTTTAAAAACCGACCGACCGACCGACCGACCGACCGACCGACCGACCGACCGACCGACCGACCGACCGACCGACCGACCGACCGACCGACCGACCGACCGACCGACCGACCGACCGACCGACCGACCGACCGACCGACCGACCGACCGACCGACCGACCGACCGACCGACCGACCGACCGACCGACCGACCGACCGACCGACCGACCGACCGACCGACCGACCGACCGACCGACCGACCGACCGACCGACCGACCGACCGACCGACCGACCGACCGACCGACCGACCGACCGACCGACCGACCGACCGACCGACCGACCGACCGACCGACCGACCGACCGACCGACCGACCGACCGACCGACCGACCGACCGACCGACGACCGACAGACAGACAGACAGACAGACAGACAGACAGACAGACAGACAAGCAGGCACGCACTCACGCACGCACGCACGCACGCACGCACGCACTCACGCACAAAGGCGTGCATGCGTGCACAAAATACTCAAAAGTTAGTTACTTTACGCAGCAATTGCAAACTTTGCAGAATATTCGGTATTGCGAAAATGCGTTGGGAATAGTTAGTTGAACCGAGCCATGGTTAGTTAATGAACCAACTACAATATTGTAGCGCCAGGTAATTACAGTAATAGTTGAGTAGGCGCAGAACCAATAACTTGCGACACCAGCCAGGAGTGTGGCGTTGCGTGGTCATGCGTTCGCATTATTGCTGTTTAGCAATCGCCACGCTCTCATTGATTCCACGTGCGCGTGCAATAGTTTAGAGCGACATTCTACGCACTGCACTTGATTGGGCTTTCATTAGGCTGACAGGTTCACTTGTTCTTGACGAGGCAAGTCTAGCCGTGTCACAACCCCTGATCCTTTGGCCGTGGCCGGCGCACAATGGACGCCTACTGTTGACACGGATATGCGCCGCGGTCCAGCGCATTTATTGCTCCGTTATTGACAGATCTATCGACTGCTAAGCCACTGACCTTCCCGAAAGTTTGCCATAAAGAGTGATTTGCAAGATATGCATTGATCGCTGAGTACCGCAGGGCACTGTTTGCCCATAAAACATTCCAGTGCACCGCGCAAGAGCCTGCCGCTTGAATGAAGTCCACCGGATGAAACCACGCTCGGCTAAGTGAGGCATATTCGGTTATTAATATCGTCCAAACGCACACAAAATACATTGTAAAATCAATATAACAGTTGTATTTGAAAATAACAGATAGGTACAAGGTTAAGCAAAGTCACCAGTCACAGTGTATTTTGCACGTTCATGGAGATCACGTCCTTATTGATACAGTTCCAAAGTGCTTTACAATTAATACTAATAATATAATATATTTTATTCACGATGATCAGGCTAAATACAGCGCACATTACAGCGCACATTAAAATATACACTGGATTTCTGATATATGGGGTCCTCATGCACACAATCGTATAGACATACACTATTAAATGATGTAAAACAATAAGATATATGATGCAACAAACATACAATATAAATTAAATTAAAATTAATAAAATCGTCAGCAAGATACAAACATGATATAATGGCGAGGTAAGCTGCCCTTAGCTCAGTTTGTTAAAATACTCTATACAAAATGGCTAAACACGTTTTACATTTAACTTTATTCCGCCGTAGACCTATTCAATCGAACAATTCTCTGGGAAGCATTAAGCGATGCTACAGTTATCGCGATAATACTATCCGTATACAGATGTCCATCACGGTCAGTAGCCAGATACCTATTCATACAGGTGAGTGAATCAGAGCAACGTGAAATGAATTAATTTCTCCACTGTTCAAGAGGGTGCGAATCGGGAATTTCTAAGTGACACCAGATGCACGGACCACTGCGCCACCGCACCCTCGCCCATAACTGGTGGACCCGTTTCAGGATAATGCATATTTATGATTATCATGTATAGAATATAGCACACGAACTCGGTAAACTCCGCGGGATATCCAATACTTTGATACCGAACAACCGGTCGAGTGTGTGGCCGTCATTGTGTGTACCGTACAAACGATTGAACCGGCTTTTTTCGTGTTGAACACGGCCGCACGTAAAGGGTTTAGCCTGTCAGCTGTTGAGTCGCGTTTAATGAACATTGCGGGTGTTTGTCGATGCCGTATTTACGCGGCTGTTGATACGTAAATAGCTGCGCGCGGGACTTCGGTGTCGCGCGATTCAACGGAGGACGGGGCAATTTCCTGATGCAGCGATTTGTCGGCAGCAAATGACCGGCGACGTCTCGTAGGCCGAGACGGCTTCAGGCGGCGAGTCCAAGCACCATTGTTCTATTATGTAAAAACGCGACGGACGCCGAAGATTAACGACAAGTCTCAACGAAAGAATTCGTAAGTGGTCGCCAGGCGCACTTTGAAGATTAAGTATGCTGACACTCGCTGTGTTGATTCGTGGCCGTGTGTACATAACACACCGCGTGTAAATGTGTGTGTACTCGGTGTTACTGTTAAACGCAGTGTGTTGGCAGTAGCCATGGATGCCAGTTAGGTAGGGAGGGCAGCTGGTCGTATTCAGCGGACAGTCTTTGACTGAACATTTCCTGGATGTGGGGCGGGCGATCGAGAGTTGTCTCCGAAGTGAACGTGTCGTGAGTTGAGGTAGGCATATCACGCTAGTTGTTTGTATTTCGGATGAAGTTCGTGTTTACTCTTACGTCAGTGAGCGTGGCGAGATGAACGTGTACTGTGGGTCTAACATATGGGGGTTAGCTATACTTCAGATAACGTTTGAAGCAAACGTGTGTTTTGGTTGGAACTTCGGTTGTGAAAAATGTAATGGTATAAACATAATATCTCATATATATTGGATTTAGAATTATTATGCGTTCTGATATCGGGTGTATACTTGTTTATATTTCTATTTACTAGTATAAACTGTTTGTTATGTTTTTGTGGCACGCGTTTAAACATAATTTCATTTTACATGATTTGAGTGTGTACAATTATAATACAGTTTGACTTGCAAAGGTATAACACTAGCTTTAAAATATTGTGTATCAAACCTAAAATCAGACATCGTTTCTATCAATACGAGCATAATATTGGATTTATATACACACACACACACACACACACACACACACACACACACACACACACACACACACACACACACACACACACACACACACACACACACACACACACACACACACACACACACACACACACACACACACACACACACACACACACACACACACACACACACACACACACACACACACACACCACACACACACAC
>JAODUO010000341.1:322500-373315 GCA_025642075.2 Ridgeia piscesae
ATGCACCCGCCACGAAATTTTCTGCCGATATCTGCATGCATAGCGCGCCGTGTGTTGAACTCTATTTTTGTGAGTGCGTATGCGTGAGTGACTAAATGTTCACATCGCGAACACAATCACGTAAGCGCAATTGACTTCAGACAGCTGTTTTCAATAATTATAGTGTGTCGGTATGCGCGCTGTCGCATGTAGCTAATCGCAATGACACGCTTGTTTACCGCGTCGCGTCACTGTTACCGTGGCTTTACTTCCGGACAGATTAACCGTGAGAAGAGGTCTGTAGGCTTCGTAGACGAAGAACGACAGCTCACCAATAAGGTCCGGCGTCCTTAGGGAGTTCTACAGTTGAGGTAAGCGAAAAGGGGACGCGTTTATTTCTCTTATACAAATATTTCAAATTCGTTGTACACGATACTATACGGTTTAAGTGTGTCGTGTTGCCGGTTGATTGTGTTCGTCTAGGACAGTGCTTCGTAGTTCATACGTCAAAGCAGATATATCCAGCAAGTATATGATATGTGTGACATGCGAGTTAATTTACAAAATGCTGGGAGAAGGTCGTTGTTGAATATTCAGAATGTACTTGTGATTAGCTTCAACTGTGTTACTGGTGTGATAATAATTAAATAATTATCGTATGTGGATTTAATTGTACACGCACTGAACTCGGCGTGTTGTTGTTGTTGTTGACGTTGTTGTTGTAGACGTTATTGGTGTTATTATTGTCGTTGTTGTTAAGTTACAATCTTACTCAAACGAGCCGTCGTTTTGCGATTGTAGCAGACATGGAACTGTAAGCAATATTGTGGTTGAATGTGTTGATTTGAGGAAAGCCAGGCTCACTGTGTATGAAATTAAGGAGTTGTCCACCATTACTCGTCGGAAAATACGGCCCGGCCCGCACAGATCGTGTCGAATCGTACAACGAACACGTTATGAATATGGGCGACGATAGACCTGTTTGTGCACACATTTAAGTTTTTCATATAATATAATTTCGTTTTTGCCGGTACATCTCAGGCTGTCCCGCCACCTAATTTATGTAGTTTGTGGGCATGAATAGTATTAACTTCAAACAAATGGGCTTTACATTGAAACAGCGACCTTCAGGAAACAGCCGCTTTTTGTCGTAGCACACACGCGCGCATACGCACGCACACCACATATAAACACACACACACACACACACACACACACACACACACACACACACACACACACACACACACACACACACACACACACACACACACACACACCACACACACACACACACACACACACACACACACACACACACACACACACACACACACACACACACACACACACACACACACACACACAACACACACCGCAATATATATCTATTAAATCGCGATAGGTGTGATATATCTAACTAATTTGATTGGTGATGATTGATTGGTAAATGTAAGCATTGTTAATAGCAGTGGTTTTGGCAGCGATAGACTTGCGCTCATTTAACTGCGGTTGCGTAATAAATAGCTGGTCGTGGTAGCAGACGGCGCTTTCAGAAAAGAACAATTCTGTGGTAGATTTAATTGTCGTCTGACATTAACGAGTTCCGCGAAGCCTTGAACTGCAGCAACCCCAGTCGACGTATATAAGCTGCTGAAGTATGTATGTACGCCTTAAGCATAGTATACTCGACTGACAGTTAGTAGGTTACATTCAAAGGTGACGGTTGTTTTCGTCGGCCATTTCGCCAAAATACGAACTCTTGCAGCGACATATATTCATCGCGATCATTATATTGCTAAGTTTACTCGTTTAAGAAAACCCACCCAGCCTCGACCATCTATAGTTCTACTTTGTAGTATCAACACTTATGAAAATCTTTAGAAAATACTCGGTCTTGTAATGTTGGAGCGGTTTACGATATTACACAATTCCACACCATTTAAAACTTACCATTAACTACTTAACATCCCCGTTAGCTCCCTGGCCTACCCGCTAGTCCGTTGACACAGTTAATACGACTTACCATTAACTATTTAACATCCCCGTTAGCTCCCTGGCCTACCCGCTAGTCCGTTGACAACGTTAATACGACTTATAAATGTTGACTCTTCACCCTGTTAGTCCCTGGCCTAGTTTAGTCCTTAAAACAACGAAAAAATAATTTACCTTTTTTTTTAAGTACTTTTAATTATGATTACTTAGCTCCCTTTTGGCCTTACCCGCTTCGTGCTGTTTACTTAGTTAATAAAAACTTATCATTAACTACTTAACATCCCCGTTAGCTCCCTGGCCTACCCGCTAGTCCGTTGACAACGTTAATACGACTTATAAATGTTGACTCTGGTCACCTCTTTTGTCTTGAAGCGTCTGGGAGATTAGTTTTGAAGGATTTCAACGCAAAATAATTTACCTTATTGTTGTTGTTATTAGTACTATTTTATTATTATGATTACTATACTGATCTCCATTTAGGCAAACGTTGACGCTCGATTCGTGCTGTTTAGCTTTGAGATTCAGCATAGAAAACACGCATGCTGTAAAGAGAAGAAACACTTCGTCTTTGTCATTTTCAAAGCAAGGCACTGCTTCGAGTCTCATCAGAGATATTCTGTGTACAATCTCCGGTAGTATCCGCAAACACGTTTATTGGATGTTATTTGCTCGGCAGCCTTTTCGTTAATCGAATGCAGTCAGAGTGACACGCACCAGCTATAGCCAGTATCTGCATCAATTGAACTCCATTTACTTAGGCGCGGCATTGGGAAGTTCCTCGCAGTGTCATTACACGGACTGGTCTGTGTCGGAACTACTACATACGCGCACACGCGCACGCGCACGCACACACACGCACCACACACACACACACACACACACACACACACACACACACACACACACACACACACACACACACACACACACACACACACACACACACACACAACACACACACACACACACACAAAACACACACACACACACACACACACACACACACACACACACACACACACACACACACACACACACACACACACACACACACACACACACACACACACACACACACCCCACACACACACACACACACACACACACACACACACACACACACACACACACACACACACACACACACAACAGTGCTTTTTATAATGCAATAATAGCCAAGACGACGTTACCATTAATTGATAGTTGTTAAACCGACATTTTGCCTACGTCTTGTAACAGTTTGACAGGCATCAGTCTGTGTCGTTTTAAGTACCTCTTCTATTTCGTTCATGAGAACGGTTCATGGCGTTAACTTTACATCTGACCTATCCTACATTTACAGATACTGCAACTTCGTTAGCTAAAATTAAACCTATAATAAACTACCTGCTTGATGTGTATAGGACACTATTTATTGTTCACTTGGAATATATCACACCATCGTTGGATTGGTTTGAGATAAGTCATTAAAAATGCATTTTTAATCTAGTCATCCGCTCTATATTTTATTGATTGCGCTATTTGCTTGCGCGTGGTACTCTGATTGCCAGGGTGGTTTAAGAAACATATCCATTGTCCGAACAAGTGTCATACGCACCTGGGCCAAAGACAGTCAGTCGGGTGGCTGGACCGACTTTAAGACAGAGCTTTATCTACAACGTTTGCCACCTAAGATATTGTGATAATAGGCTTGCCTACAGAACGTATACGACCGAGACGTCGCATAGAAGAGAGACAGTAATCTGCACTAATTTGAAACGGTGTGTATCATACACACAAGACGGGTGCAAATAGAACACATGACGTCACAGCGGCAAGCACGTGAAAGACAATGTCATAGTGACTATTCTATGGGAGCCGACGATTCAGTCTGACGCGACGGGGGTGTTCAATTTGATTAACGACATCGTCGCTCGACGCCATGAGCACACGGTCGCGTTGGAAACCTGCCCCGACATGATTGGCTTTGTCTGACACGTATATCGATGGCAGGGCTTTGTAAGTTTAACAAAACTCAAAAGAGATCAACGCTAATCTGTTCGCAATCCACCGGCAGCGTTAGTTGTCATTGAGCTAGGAGTTATCTTTATGGTGGTTCGATTAGGCTTGGTATCGGATTTCAGATATTTGCTGTCATTGTTTCCGGTTAGAAAAGGCCAACATATGATAGCCTTGCGGTGCTGACACGTTCTTGTTTTTGTGTGGCCGGGGAACTCCGATGGGACAAAGACATCTTACGATGCAACTGTAAACATGTTTCGTCGTGTTACTATTTTTTTGAATAAACAACAATTATTACGTTGAGTAGATACTTGTGTAGGCTTGTAACGTAATATGAAAGGACAAATGCATCTGTCTTTTGAAATACCTATGCTGTTTCGCTGGTGAGAAATTTTCATGGCGTTAACTTCATATCTGGCCTGTCATAGAGAAGCCTAAGTGACTGTTTTGCTTCCCCGCACCATCCAGCAGTGAAGTTGTCTTTAGATGTGGACACATGGAACCTATGCATTGGTATAGGTTGTCTATTAAAATTTCGTATCATCTCACCAGCAGTTATTATTAGAATAAAAAACGTTATTTAAATATCAAAATCGTGCTGGGATATTTAATTTAGTGTTGTAGTCTTTGTCAAGACCAACACTGCTGAAATAGTAACTCAAATACATGTTACCTCTATAGGGACACAACGCTGTATTTTCAAGCGGACCTCCGTGCTGCGTGTATCTGGCAAGACGATGCAACTAACAAAGCACTTCTGCAGCCACCATTGCCGCTGTTGTTTCTTGTTAGTCCCACAGACACAGCTCCACACACGATGTATGTGCCGCAATAACACAACGGGTTGTAGTCCAAGACTAACATGCTTAGGATTTAGATGGGTCATATGTGTGTATGTGTCATGTGTATATGTGTGTATGTGTATATGTGTGTATGTGTATGTGTATATGTGTGTATGTGTGTATGTATATGATATGTATGTATGTATGTATGTATGTATGTGTATGTATGTATGTATGTATGTGTATGTATGTGTGTATGGATGTATGTACGGATAGTGTGTATGTGTGTATGTATGTGTGTATGTATGTGTGTGTATGTAACACTATGCATGTATTATGTATGTATGTATGTATGTACGTAGTTATGATTTATTATATATATTTTATATTTTATATATATTTATTAAATATATTATAGTATTATTATATATATATATATATATATATATAATATATATATATAATATATATATATATATATATATATATATATATATATATATATATATATATATATATATATATATATATATATTCTTATTACATGAAGCGAGTTCACTCAGCTGTATGAACGAGGACCTGTCTATAGACAGTGGTGGATATTTGCGCACGAATAGCCATCGCGCATTAATAGCAGCGGGGCTGGATGCTTGCCAGACAAATTGAGATGAACAGGCCTGCCTGGGGATGAAGTGTATATCACTTTGGGCAGGGTAATCCTAGGGATTGAATACTGGTCTATATAAGACCTTACGTTCACCATTCATCGCTAAACCAGTCTTTTTATACGCTTACCATAAATCGGACATATAATTTTTGAAATCAGTTCATGTGCCCTCATGTTGTTATTTCTAGCGGATATGTGTCCTTCGTACGACACGGACTGTGGTTGACGCTGAAGGGAGTAAGAGTGAATGCGCCCGACATTATTAATTTTACATTTAATACTCTATCGTCTCTTTACAGAACTCGGTCGATTGGCACCGGTGACGACCACTACGACGAGATTAGCGCCGGCTTAGCGCGTCTCTACAAACCGGCGTCCCGCTGGGGGCTGATGCTTACGGCAAGGTCAACAACCCGGTCTTACGATTAGAGACAGTCGCCGTGCGAAGAACGTTCTAGACATGGGTAACAAGACGAAGACACATATTAGGTACACCTCGGGATATGATTAACTGACACACGAGTGGCAGACACGTTATACCGTTCACTGGCGGACTTTGGCGCCGGCGCTTTGCCTCTTGTGACGAACATTTGGGCCACTACTAGATGATGCGTTTCGAAGTGTCGACCGGAAGTGGAGGCGGGGCGGGGAAGCCAACCTTCCCGAAGGCGTTCAGCGAGCCGACGTTTGCGGGCGCCAATGGCCTGACGACGAAGAGTTCCATTGCCGCGGCCGTGGCGTCGGACACCGACTCTGTCGCCGTGGCCGCGCGCCGACTGAAGGGCGCCGCCTACCAGACTTACCTGCGGCGGCAGTTCTTCCACAAGGAACCGTGCGACTACAGGTAAGGCGGACAGTGGCGGCCTCTGGCGAATGGCGATGTAGCGTTTATAATCTTCCGGGCGTTAAATAATATCCCAGTGACGTTTTTTTGCGCAGGCGCGAGTCGGTCGTTGTCATTAGTTGTCATTAAATACATTAACGCTTCCCCTGTTGAATATCATATTAAATACATCTTTGGTCTGATATATATATATATATATATATATATATATATATATATATATATATATATATATATATATATATATATATATATATATATATATCGGCAACTTTGAGCATTTGTCATTTGGTGAACACATGAATTATCTGTAGTATAAGGTTTTATGGTGGATTTGCTATCGCATGGGGTCACTGATGAAATCCCGTTGGACTGTCATTCAGCCAACCTTGGAGAAATTTTTGTATATGGAAATTAGTGCGGCCATTATCGAAATACCTATTTCATTCAATTTTGTCAAAAGTACCCATGGTACTGTCACTAAAATGGTGTCTGTGCCTATGTGTTCAAGGTCAGTGATTAAGATAAACACTATTAGAAAGATTTAGCATGTACATTTTTTCTCAGTATGCAAATTAGCCACCGCCATTATCGCTAAAGCCTAAGGATAAACTTACAACCAAATGCATGTGATTAATATATTGTCAAATAAGTCTTGTTCAATCTAGCAATTAATGTATCTCCAAAGTGAATTTACCTTTATGAAAAGAACATACACGTGGCAATGTAATGAAACCCAATAAAACTATCAATACATTCTGTGCATGACATTATCAGTTTTCAAATCAATGTTCATTTCTTGAATGGGCAGCACATGACACAGCACGGTCTCTAAACGAACTGCTCCTCAGACACGTACTCTGCTGGTTCATCTCCTTCTCCCTACTTGCGTGCAACCCTTCTCTGCCCCAAGAAACCGCTTAACCAAGAGCGTTGGTTTGAGAAGATTATTACACAGTGTCTGCCCGTCGGATGCTGTCGAGCCTCCTCCGTGTAGTGCGAGATTTCGTCAAATATGTTCACATTGTCTTGAAAATTATGACACGACAGTGCAGCGGAAACCATCCGATATGCCCGCATGGCTCGTACCCATGCCTTTTCATTCACGACCCCTGTCAGACCGTCGAATGCTGCTCCCACTAGGACTTCCAGACCCGAACCCTTCATAAGTGTTCCGATGCATCCCAAGAAGGACATGACGATGTGCATTGCACTAGGACAAAGGATGACATTCTTGAACCTCTCCGGCTGATCAACCATGTAGAGCTGCATGTCAATCGACAGGTTACCATAGGTCATACCTATCTCACCCAATGACTTCTTTATGTAGGGTATTAATGTTAGCACTATATATATATATATATATATATATATATATATATATATATATATATATATATATATATATATATATATATATATATATATATATATATGGATGAGACGCGCTGCGTCAATGATAACCAAATAAATACACTGGGGCAGGCTTGACTGTGGTAGGAACTTGATTCCTGAGTAACTTCTTGTTGTATCCATACCACTCCATACTGTTATTTGATGAATGTGTGTTCAGCCACTGAGCATCATTCAGCTGAGCTGTAGCAAGACTCTTCTCTCTCTCTTACATAGATATGTGTATGGTATTCCTGATGTCACCGGAACAACAGTAGCATTGACTTTCTTCAGTGGTACACATTTACTAGTATTGATGGTGAGATTTCGTGCAGCTAATTTGAATAGGCATGGGATAACTCATGAGCCATGACGTGGGTTTGTCGCCGTCCATTAGGAGTGGATATTAGGAGGTCGAGACGGTCAAACCATCCAAAGATTGGACCCACCCTCTGGGCCTGATGAAGCACTCTGCTCTTGTCACCCACATTTTGCAGCTTATTAGCGAAATCATATCACCTCGTCATAAACCACGATGATACCACGATCATGTAGCAGCTTGGTCAACTCTGAACTCCCGTGTTTGTGCGGTAGCGTCACTGCTAGTCCCAATTTCGTTTGGATTTTGATGTGTGTGTGTGTGATGTGTCCTTGTGTAGTTTGATTCATACTGACACAGACTTTTGTTTAATCTTGCCATCCGAAACGAAATCTGAAACCATCTTGAGTAGTGCTGAGCTCGTCCCTTGGATCATGTTGCTGTATGTGAATTCATGCACTATTATGCTTCACGGCACGTGGTCAATTCCTGACCTGCCGTATAACAGCACCAGCACTATCCTCGTCGACTGTGGCGACTTTGACCAGCTTCAGTGACTTGCCAACAAGCTCCTTTAAACCCGCATCAAAGATAGAGTCTTCCAAAAACATCATCACCTAAATGGATTGGTAGATTTGAGAGCATCTGCTGGCGAGATAACACCATATCTAAACAACTGATTATCAGCTGAAGGGCATTATCAGTGATTGCACAAGAGTCAGGTGACAACTTGGTGTATACATATATAAAGATTATGATACTATGCTTCTGCAGCTTATAAATCGGTTTGAGCACAATTTATGCGAATCTCAACTACTCTGCCCCAATCATCATTCGTCTGCTCACATATATCTAAAGTACATCTCGCACTGGATGACACGCTGCCACCTATCAGTGTGTAAGGGGGTTCACTGGTCTCGCACTGGATGACACGCTGTCACCTATCAGTGTGTAAGGGGGTTCACTGGTCTCGCACTGGATGACACGCTGCCACCTATCAGTGTGTAAGGGGGCTCACTGGTCTCGCACAGGATGACAGGCTGTCACCTATCAGTGTGTAAGGGGGTTCACTGGTCTCACACTGGATGACACGCTGTCACCTATCAGTGTGTAAGGGGGTTCACTGGTCTCGCACTGGATGACACGCTGCCACCTATCAGTGTATAAGGGGGTTCACTGGTCTCGCACTGGATGACACGCTGCCAACTATCAGTGTGTACGGGGGTTCACTGGTCTCGCACTGGATGACATGTTGCCACCTATCAGTGTGTAAGGGGGTTCACTGGTCTCACACTGGATGACACGCTGTCACCTATCAGTGTGTAAGGGGGTTCACTGGTCTCGCACTGGATGACACGCTGTCACCTATCAGTGTGTACGGGGGTTCACTGGTCTCGCACTGGATGACACGCTGCCACCTATCTGTGTGTAAGGGGGTTCACTGGTCTCACACTGGATGACACGCTGTCACCTATCAGTGTGTAAGGGGGTTCACTGGTCTCACACTGGATGACACGCTGTCACCTATCAGTGTGTAAGGGGGTTCACTGGTCTCGCACTGGATGACACGCTGCCACTTACCAGTGTGTAAGGGGGTTCACTGGTCTCGCACTGGATGACACGCTGCCACCTATCAGTGTGTAAGGGAGTTCACTGGTCTCGCACTGGATGATACGCTGCCTCCTATCACTGTGTAAGGGGGTTCACTGGTCTCGCACTGGATGACACGCTGCCACCTATCAGTGTGTAAGGGGGTTCACTGGTCTCACACTGGATGACACGCTGCCACCTATCAGGGTGTCTGAGGGTTCACTGATCTCGCACTGGAAGACCCGCTGCCACCTATCAGTGTGTAAGGGGGTTCACTGGTCTCCCACTGGATGACACGCTGTCACCTATCAGTGTGTAAGGGGGTTCACTGGTCTCCCACTGGATGACACGCTGCCACCTATCAGTGTGTACGGGGGTTCACTGGTCTCGCACTGGATGACACGCTGCCACCTATCAGTGTGTAATGGGGTTCACTGGTCTCGCACTGGATGACACGCTGCCACCTATCAGTGTGTACGGGGGTTCACTGGTCTCCCACTGGATGACACGCTGCCACCTATCAGGGTGTAAGGGGGTTCACTGGTCTCGCACTGGATGACACGCTGCCACCTATCAGTGTGTAAGGGAGTTCACTGGTCTCGCACTGGATGACACGCTGCCACCTATCAGTGTGTAAGGGGGCTCACTGGTCTCGCACTGGATGACACGCTGCCACATATCAGTGTGTAAGGGGGCTCACTGGTCTCGCACTGGATGACACGCTGCCACCTATCACTGTGTAAGGGGGTTCACTGGTCTCGCACTGGATGACACGCTGCCACCTATCAGTGTGTAAGGGGGTTCACTGGTCTCACACTGGATGACACGCTGCCACCTATCAGGGTGTCTGAGGGTTCACTGGTCTCGCACTGGATGACACGCTGCCACCTATCAGTGTGTAAGGGGGTTCACTGGTCTCACACTGGATGACACGCTGCCACCTATCAGGGTGTCTGAGGGTTCACTGATCTCGCACTGGAAGACCCGCTGCCACCTATCAGTGTGTAAGGGGGTTCACTGGTCTCCCACTGGATGACACGCTGTCACCTATCAGTGTGTAAGGGGGTTCACTGGTCTCCCACTGGATGACACGCTGCCACCTATCAGTGTGTACGGGGGTTCACTGGTCTCGCACTGGATGGCACGCTGCCACCTATCAGTGTGTAATGGGGTCACTGGTCTCGCACTGGATGACACGCTGCCACCTATCAGTGTGTAAGGGGGTTCACTGGTCTCGCACTGGATGACACGCTGCCACCTATCAGTGTGTAAGGGGGTTCACTGGTCTCGCACTGGATGACACGCTGCCACCTATCAGTGTGTAAGGGGGTTCACTGGTCCCCCCGTGTGTAAGGGGGCTCACTGGTCTCGCACTGGATGACACGCTGCCACTATCATGTGTAAGGGGGCTCACTGGTCTCGCACTGGATGACACGCTGCCACCTATCACTGTGTAAGGGGGTTCACTGGTCTCGCACTGGATGACACGCTGCCACCTATCAGTGTGTAAGGGGGCTCACTGGTCTCGCACTGGATGACCCGCTGCCACCTATCAGTGTGTAAGGGGGTTAACTGGTCTTGCACTGGATGAAACGCTGCCTCCTATCACTGTGTAAGGGAGTTCACTGGTCTCGCACTGGATGACACGCTGCCACCTATCAGTGTGTAAGGGGGTTAACTGGTCTCGCACTGGATGAAACGCTGCCTCCTATCACTGTGTAAGGGGGTTCACTGGTCTCCACTGGATGACACGCTGCCACCTATCATGTGTAAGGGGGTTCACTGGTCTCCACTGGATGACACGCTGTCACCTATCAGTGTGTAAGGGGGTTCACTGGTCTCGCACTGGATGACACGCTGCCACCTATCAGTGTGTAAGGGGGTTCACTGGTCTCGCACTGGATGACACGCTGCCACCTATCGTGTGTAAGGGGTCACTGGTCTCCACTGGATGGCTGCACCTATATGTGTAAGGGGGTTCACTGGTCTCGCACTGGATGACACGCTGCCACTATCAGTGTGTAAGGGGGTTCACTGGTCTCGCACTGGATGACACGCTGCCACCTATCAGTGTTAAGGGTTCACTGGTCTCGCACTGGATGACACGCTGCCACCTATCAGTGTGTAAGGGGGTTCACTGGTCTCCACTGGATGACACGCTGCCACCTATCAGGGTGTAGGGGTTCACTGGTCTCGCACTGGAGACCCACTGGATGACACGCTGCCACCTATCAGTGTGTAAGGGGGTTCACTGGTCTCGCACTGGATGACACGCTGCCACCTATCAGTGTGTACGGGGGTTCACTGGTCTCGCACTGGATGACACGCTGTCACCTATCAGTGTGTAAGGGGGTTCACTGGTCTCGCACTGGATGACACGCTGCCACCTATCAGTGTGTAAGGGGGTTCACTGGTCTCGCACTGGATGACACGCTGCCACCTATCAGTGTGTAAGGGGGTTCACTGGTCTCGCACTGGATGACACGCTGTCACCTATCAGTGTGTAAGGGGGTTCACTGGTCTCGCACTGGATGACACGCTGTCACCTATCAGTGTGTAAGGGGGTTCACTGGTCTCGCACTGGATGACCCGCTGCCACCAATCAGTGTGTAAGGGGGTTCACTGGTCTCGCACTGGATGACACGCTGCCACCTATCAGTGTGTAAGGGGGTTCACTGGTCTCGCACTGGATGACACGCTGTCATCCTATCAGTGTGTAAGGGGGTTCACTGGTCTCGCACTGGATGACACGCTGCACACTTCTTTAATTCACGAGTCTCGCATTGGAATGAGAAGTTGACCTATAACTCCATTGTGTGCTCAAATACGCGTTCACTGGTCTCGCCAGATTGCACACGTGCCATTTATCAGTTCAGAATTGCCTGATCTCCTTGTGAATCCAGAATTGCCCGATCTCCTTTAGAATCCAGAATTGTCCGATCTCCTTGTGAATCCAGAATTGACCTGATCTCCTTGTGAATCCAGAATTACCCTTGATCTCCTTGTGAATCCAGAATTGCACGATCGCCTTGTAGAATCAGAATTGCCTGATCTCCTTGTGAATCCAGAATTGCCTGATCTCCTTGTAGAATCCGGAATTGTCCGATCTCCTTGTGAATCCAGAATTACCTGATCTCCTTGTGAATCCAGAATACCCTTATCTCCTTGTGAATCCAGAATTGCCCGATCGCCTTGTGAATCAAGAATTACCTGATCTCCTTCTGAATGCAGAATTGCCTGATCTCCTTGTAAATCCGGAATTGCCCGATCTCCTTGTGAATCCAGAATTGCCTGATCTCCTTGTGAATCCAGAATTGCCCTGATCTCCTTGTGAATCTAGAATTGCCTGATCTCCTTGTGAATCCAGAATTGCCCGATCTCCTTGTGAATCAAGAATTGCCTGATCTCCTTGTGAATCCGGAATTGCCCTGATCTCCTTTGAATCAGAATTGCCTGATCTCCTTGTGAATCCAGAATTGCCCGATCTCCTTGTGAATCTAGAATTGCCTGATCTCCTTGTAAATCCGGAATTGCCCGATCTCCTTGTGAATCAAGAATTGCCTGATCTCCTTGTGAATCCGGAATTGCCTGATCTCCTTTTGAATCAAGAATTGCCTGATCTCCTTGTGAATCGGGAATTGCCTGATCTCCTTTTGAATCAAGAATTGCCTGATCTCCTTGTGAATCCGGAATAGCCTGATCTCCTTTTGAATGAAGAATTGCCCGATCTCCTTGTGAATCCGGAATTGCCTGATCTTCTTCTGAATTCAGAATTGCCCGATCTCCTTGTGAATCCGGAATTGCCTGATCTTCTTCTGAATTCAGAATTGCCTGATCTCCTTGTGAATCCAGAATTGCCCGCAGCTTGACCTGTACATCGTTGTCACCCGTGTAGTCTGGCTGGACCTGTACATTATTGTCACCCGTGTAGTCTGGCTGTTTGATTGGGTCCCTGCACATTGCACACTAGGAGCAGACACGTTTTGGTAGCCATCTCCATTCACTGAAAATATGAGTTTTGAGAGAATTGTAGTATATCTATATATTTCACAAAGGAATCTACAAGTTATTAACTAGTATATATTTACGAGTTGTGGTAGAAACTATGGTTTTAAATAATGGTATTTTCTAGTAAAATATATGCCTGTGATTACATTTTATTCATCTTTATCGTAATCCTTGAACATGAAAATGTGGTTGTAAACACAATGTTTATATCATTATCATGCATACTTTCAGAGATTTTAAGAAAGTAGGTTTTTATAATGGCGGTCGGTAATTTGCATATTGCAACATTCTAATGGTGTTTATTGTAATCCTCTGCCATGAAAAAATAGGCAGACTTCATGTCGGTGACATTTACATGCATACTTTCGACACTATTGAACAAAATAGGTTTTTTGATAATGTCCGCACTAATTTGCATATAGCAAAATGTCCCCAAGGTTGGTGGAATGACAACCCAACTAGATTTTATGAGTGACGACAAATCTACCAAAAGTAAACCTTATACTAGAGACAATTCAAAGGTTCACCATTATAACCATAGGACCGGCAAATAGACTACTGTATCTTTCAGCAAAGAAACCTATCTCGAATTAACACGAGACAAACATGTTTTGAGGCATGTTTTGATATCAAACGCAAATCACGTGACTTCGGTGCGCCATAATCCGTGACAGTGATGTAAACAAACGTAATATCGATTGAAAGTTTAAGTAACCCTTCACACTAATCACCACAGGAAAACTAACGAATAGCCCGTGATATTTATTCTATAAGTTTTTTACATTTTACTGCACATCGATGACTTTATATTATGTCGTACATGAACAGAAACGCAACCCGGATGCGAATTTTATTTAACGCCCAGATAAATAAAAACGCGACATTGACATTGCTATGGTATGAATTGCCAACTGGCTAAAAAGAGCTTACGTTCATATGAACTATAAACGAAATTATGACTAACGGTAATTAATTACGAAAAACAGACCCAATTAGATGCAGCTCCGCCAACTGAACGTATCCAATGGACTCCTTCTTTCTGCCGAAGAAGCATGACCACAAAATGCTCTGAGCGAAACGCTAAGCGGTAGATCCAGGCACTTCGGTCCCGCATGGCCAAATGGTTGTCAAGATGAGGGAATAAAGCTGGAACGTCACGTGATGACGTCATCACTTTTTGAGCGCGAACAATCGGCAGCCATCTTGTCACCATCCACGCAGCGACTCGTTTCCCGTCACGAGCTCGTTCCAATGTTGTCTCTGCCGCAGCTGACCGAACTACGTTCGAAGTAATCTTGACAAATTTCTTCTCACACCGTTCACGCAACGACTAATGTTTTTTTTTTTTTGAAATGGTGCAGCTGTGAATGTAAAATGTTGGTGTTTGCAGCTCTGGCACAATTTCCTGTTTATTAAAATGACACAAATGATATGATTGGTCGTATACATTTACACATATACACACGTATAGGTATTGGGTCTATAGTTAATGATGAGATTGGTGAAGCAAAGAAACGTTGGTACGTCATCATAGAAACGGAAAACACGCCCGTGTTAGGCCTACATTACGTGAAACATTAGTTTGTTTCTATGGGATGGCACACATGTTCTGATCGACGTCCTTCTCGTTCTTTTAACCTAGCTGGATCAAAGTACACTGAGAGTAATACTTTGATGAAATTATAAGAATTAACTGGTATAATACAAACATAACATATTAGTTGTGGTCGAAACATTTTAATGAAAAAAATTAGATTCTTTGGTCAAAGGAATTATCAATTTTATGCAAACAGTTTGTTGAGCTTTGGCACAATAGTCATATAAATATAAAACCGACATAAACAAGCTAACAGTGACAGAGGCACTCTAAGGCGAAGCGCGCGACCGGAAGAGAACTTCTGTTTTTTTGGAGATTGCCATTTTGCGCACTTTGGCCTAGGCATGCAATTCACGCTCAGTTTAGTTACTTAGTTATTTTGTTGGTGCTTAGATATGGACAATAACCGCACAATAACCATTTCACAATAATTAAATTAAATGAACGTGCGTTAATAATAAATTACAATATACCACTCAACAATGAATAATTTATTAATAAACTCTATGAGAAATCCTACGAAACGAACCATTTCAAAGTTTTTAATTCCGAAATTCATGCCGGAAAGTTGCCTTACATATCTGAGAAGCGGTTTTGTTGTACACAAAGAATATAAAATATATATCCATTTGTCCCGACAGTCACCGCGCGTACAAGAACGCCGGTCACGTGTTTGCTTCTCTGAGACACCTGCCGGACGATGAGGATGACCCACGCATCAAGTGGCCGGAGTCGTCTCGCGCCAACTCGGACTTCTCGCAACTGCATTTCACGGACGAGACGGAGAAACGTCTGACGTTCACACTCGTCTATCAGACCCTCAAGTGTGAGTGTGTGTGTGTGTGTGTGTGTGTGTGTGTGTGTGTGTGTGTGTGTGTGTGTGTGTGTGTGTGAGTGTGTGAGCGTGTGTGTGTGTGTGTGTGTGTGTGTGTGTGTGTGTGTGTGTGTGTGTGTGTGTGTGTGTGTGTGTGTGTGTGTGTGTGTGTGTGTGTGTGTGTGTGTGTGTGTGTGTGTGTGTGTGTGTGTGTGTGTGTGTGTGTGTGTGTGTGTGTGTGTGTGTGAGTGTGTGTATGTGTAGGTGTATGAATATGTGTGTACGTGCGTATTTATGTATGTGTGTGTGTGCGTATATGTGCGTGTGTGTGCGCACGTCTGTGCATGCGCGCGCATATATGTCCGTGTGTGTGTGTGTGTGTGCGTACGTCTGTGCATGCGCGCGCGTGTGTCTGTGTGTGTACGCGTGTGTGTGAGTGTGCTTGTGTGGTGTAGTGTGGCGCGCGCGCGCGTGTGTGTGGGTGTTTACGTGCGTGTATGTGTGCGTGTATGCGTGTGTGTGTGTGCGCGCGTGTGTGCGTGTGTATGTGTGCGTGCGCACATGTGTATGATATATATATATATATATATATATATATATATATATATATATATATGTGTGTGTGTGTGTGTGTGTTAATATTCAGAATTTCTAGCCATAGAACTACAATTTAGAATATATATATATATATATATATATATATATATATATATATATATATATATATATATGTATATATATATATATATATATTCAGCTGCTTAGTAGGTCCTGTAGTCGATGCAGTGTGGTCACGGATGAGTTACTTACACTAGCAGGAAGAGATGATAACATGTGCCGACCGTAACTAAAACGACGTACACAGTACAGACGTCCAAGTAAAACCCCAACGTCGCTGCCCTCGGGGACGCCGCACTCCTCCACCATCTTATGATGTAACATTGCTCTGCTGGTAACAGCGGCCAACCAGCACACTGTCTAAGTTGGTCACTCCAACCTCTAACTGTCACTCAACCTCTCTCTTGCCGTTCATGTTTCCAGAATGTCTGGCTAACAAGCCGTGCGGGTTACACTCTAGGAACCTCTACGGTGAAAGCCTACATCTTACCATCAGTTGTAATCTTTGTGACACAAGCACAGTGTCTTGAATCGGTGTTGGCTGATACCGATTATTGCAATTTGAATACCCTTTTGCCCTATATTCTTATGTCTGCATATCATAAGATCTGCCATAGTTTAGCAGTTGTTCCCTTCGCTTTGCCATATATAATCTCCACCAAGACATCACGGTGTCATATTAATCAGACTCGCCAGTTTCGTTGCTTTCAACATGAAAGATAGGCTCGATATATTCAGCGATATGTTTTAAAAGCGCCAAAACCCACGCAGAGAAACACAACTCTCTCCACGGGGTTTATCTGTTCGTGTCTGTTTTCAGACCAGAACTTCCTCGAGGAAATGCTTGCGGACGTCGCCTTCTTTTCACAGTTCCCAGAGGTAAGTAACTACCTAGACTGTATCCAGTCACACAATACATGTGTAGGCCCTATACACTGAACACGCCTTAACGGTTTGATCTGGATCAAGACCCAGGGCGCATGGTGTCACAGTATCTGTTTCTTTGAAGACCCGATGTTCCCAACTAGGTCAGTAACCTCACCCGAGAGCACAACCTTCTTCGAATTCTCCTGTTTATGTGGCAACAACATCACGTCTATCTAGTGATACCCGTAATTGTTAATTTACTATATACATTGATTATATATATATATATATATATATATATATATATATATATATATATATATATATATATATATATATATATATAATCAACTGCAAAGAGAACAACTAGTTACAAAGACGTGATGTTGTTGCCACATAAACAGGAGAATTCGCTTGCCTATATAGAAAACTATCGGACAACGGTTTAACAACTTACATATCATTAGGCTGACAAAATTCGACTATCAACAAACGACAACGTCTACTTTGTTTCATATTCCTGAACATGGATGCATTTAAATTTTATTACACTAACAATACGACGACGAAGCTGTGCTGACTGACGCGACATCTAGCGAATAAGCGCGCCACCTGGCGAGTGTGACGAACTCGTGTACGTTTCAGTTCATCGAGGACGCCGGGGTGGTCGTCGTGATGCTGTGCGACTTTCAGAAGCGACGCTTCCAGCAGCGATGGCCTCTGCCTGACGAGGAACTCGACCAGAATCTGGTGGACATCGAGCGGGCGATACTGCTCATGAAGACGAAGCTGAACGCCGCCCTCGCCCGGAGTCGTATCCGGGCGAGGGTGCTCTCCGTCGACAGCATGCTGCCCGACACTGTGAGGGAGAACGAACGCATCAGTAGCGGAATGCGCATCCACTGCTGGGTGAACCGACTCAACACGACGTACGTAGAGTGGACGTTTACAGAGTCGCGATTTGGTCTGTGTCTGATCTCGCGAGCAATGATAGTGATACGTCTGTCTAGTTATGCCGTAGAAAGTGTGGAGAGACCGAATGATTTTTAATTATTCGTACAAATTAACCGTACGCGCTTCTAAATACGAATGGAAAATCACTCATGTATTCATCCTTGTACCCACCATAAACATGTACGGACGCACTTACGCACTTACGCACGTACACACACACACACACACACACACACACAACACACACACACACACACACACACACACACACACCACACGCACGCACGCACGGACGCACGCACGCACACACACACACACACACACACACACACACCTCATATGCGTATCACAGCGTGTTATTCCCGAAAGAAAGCTGCCAACGCCCCTAGTTGTGTATATTTCCGTTTCCGCTTCCGGTTTTCCCAGCTTGGACAGCGTCGTACGCCAACTCAGCGAAGACGGATTCGAGCAGATCGCGAGTGACGCGGAACCGGAAGACAAGCGCTTCTTGGTGGATCCTCGGTGCAACGATCTGTTGTGCTTCGCCGGCGATCAGCGAGAGTTTCTCGAGGAACACCACCTGCTGAAGACGGGACAGATCGTGATGCAGGTGAGTCCAGAGAAAACATGTTCTAGACTTGTTGCGTGGCACTAGAAGCTAACTCTGGTATTGAGGAAGCAGCTGTAGTGATTTAGTTGAAAGTGTCGTCCATTAACATTACGGCGGGATATTTGCAGACTGCTATGTTACAAGGCGCAGGAACCAGAGGGCTTTGGAGAATGAATACCCAGTATATTGTTTATGGCTGGAGATGACGTCACCCCCCTTATTTTAAGGAGGGTTCAGATGGAGGTTTTAGACAGTCACTGGTGGGTGTAATTAAAGGTTTTTAGAGAGCTACTAAAACACGCAGTTGGAGATTGTTATAGCGTCTCTATAGTGGGTTATTTGAAATAACAAATTACATTACCCTTTTATCATATATAGTATACAAAACTATTTGTATTCATTCAAACATAAACAGATATACCATTTTGCAGTTGTTTATGAAGCAGGAATTGTGACAGGATTAGCAGGTAGGAGCATTTTACGCCGGTAACATTCAGAAGCCGGCAAAGTAACCGGACTGACTTCTCGGCGAAGATACGCCGCCGAGCGAGAGTCGGTTAAACGAGACTACGGAAGCGGTCGTTCGTTGCAGGACAAGTCGAGCTCCCTCGGCCCGCACGCCGTGCGCGCCATGATGAACGACGGCGACGACGTTCTGCACGTGAACGTCGGCACGGGCCTGACGACTGCACACCTCGCCAGCCTCATCCACGCCGACAACGCCACTGTCTACGCCGTCGGCGTCGGCTCCGAAGTACAGCGCAACCGGGCGCGGCAGAACATCGAGCTGCTCGGCGCCAAATGTATCCTTGCTTCCTGCCGCATTCGCTAGGTGGCACCACTAACTAACGCGATGGGTTCTGGGAGTTCGTTCAGAGAGAAGGTGATGACTGTTTGGTACGACGCGCAGATGTATGTAAGCCTACACCTGGTGTGAATCTAGGCAAAAAGTAACTTAAGTTTAGCACTAATTAACCTAAAGTGTCAAGCCAAACCTAAACCTTACCCCTTTTGCACATCATACTAACCACAAACAGGTTATCCGTGGAAGTGTAGCAAGACGGGAAAACCCCCGGCTATTGCCAGGTTTTTTTTTACATACAGGATACGAGTTGTAATATACAACAGGGGTTATTTCGAGAACCATTTCAGGATTCAAAAATGTCTTGCAATATTAAGCATTTAACATTTACTTATTTTATAAGTTTCCATCTTTGACAGATTTTTTTTTACGAATTAATAATAATTAATTGAAGAGCGCTAGGCGTATTTAGTAGTGATGTATTTACAAGAACACCTATACACAGCTCATGAATTCGAAGACTGATTCCTCACATTTTTCTAATATCTAAGTAACATTAGGAAAGACAAATCAGTATTGGACAACATTAGACCATTTTCATTTCTTCAGTCAGGGGAGCCCTGGGTCGTATCCTGCGCTGCTGTGTCTAACATTGGACACGTTCGCGCACTCTATTTCTGTAGGCTAGTTTTCGCGCATAAATTTCAGATTGGCTTAATGCTCACTAGGAGCCGAGATGGTGTTCACTTCAATACGTCTGCCAATGAGTAAAGTGCAAAGCGCTTTGAGCAATCCAAAGGACGGGATATTGCACTATGGGATAACCTACCATTACTTTTACCTTTTTTCGTGTGGTGATTGATTCCCTGACGTGACGTCAGCGAAGGTGAAGCTCTTCTCGGAGAACGTGCTGGACATCGAAGTGACGGACGATCGCTTTCGGCACATCAAGGTTGCCTTGGTGACGGCAGAGTGCAGTCGTTCGGGCGTCGTCAATCCCGTCAACTTCATCGTCTCCGAGGGCGAAGGTAGGCCACTGTGCTACTTGTAAATGGCCAATCTAGACATCCCACGATACGTAATCTAACAACGTTATAGTTTATTAATCAGTGTTATTTTCTTCGAAACAACAGTATCCAGCGTCTTTTTGGTATACTTTTAATAATAATGACTTCTTAAGCGCCAATATCATTGTAATAATAAAAATATTATTATGTTATTAGGAACATCTATTCATCCGTAGTCAAACGCTAATATTATAATTATAGAATACTATTTAACTGCAAATATCCGAAATGACACGAACATAGCCTGAATGTGAATGAACCATGCACCTTGGAATGATATTTTTAAACGTGGTAATATTAATTTGACTCACTTTACCTCACTTCTATAGAAGACATCCATTTGTGCATTTCCCCATAGTTTGATAAGACGACTTGTGATTGTCTTGTAGACTTGAGCATCTTGCGGAAGCTGTCTCGTGGCGGCAGAGACGACGGAAAAGGCCTAGGAGAGTTGATGGCGAAGCACAGCACGCTGCTGAAACACATCTTGAAGTGTGAGTACACTTTTACTGTCGGCTGTCCGTCTCTGTCTGTTTTATACGAGTCGACGTGGGCGCCACGACAAGGCAACGGCGTCGTTAATAGAAAACATCAACGCCGTTTTACATCGCTCGCGCCGGCCTTTAAAGTAGGATGAAGTTGACATGAAGTCGCCGCGATACGCCACTAGCATGTCCTGTTTACTAGGAACCGTCGCACCGCTAAATAGTCACGCTACGGGTAGTGTCAACTCTTGCCACATACATTACCGGTTGAGACACCTCGTTAACTTACCATGCCGTGTGACTGAGCACATGCTCCTATAAGAAATTGACTGATCATCAGTTAACTAAACTATTTATATCCGTTTACTACAAACAAGAATTCCACGGACGGACTGACGCGATTGAAACTGGTGTGTTTTTGCACACGCTCACATACACGCACGCACGCACACACACACACACACACACACACACACACACACACACACACACACACACACACACACACACACACACACCCCACACACACACACAACACACACACATACACACACACACACACACACCACACACACACACACACACACACACACACACACACCACACACACACACACACACACACACACACACACAAACACACACACATACATACACAATCCACACACACACACACACACACACACACACACACACACACACACAACACACACACACACACACACAACACACACGCACGCACGCACGTACGCATGCACACACACACAGCACACATCCACACACACACACACACACACACACACACACACACACACACACACACACACACACACACACACACACACACACACACACACACACACACACACACACACACACACACACACACACACACACACACACACACACACACACACACACACACACACAACGACGTGCATGCGCATGTTTCTGCTGTCGTGAAAACCTGAACCTTCCTCTGCCGCGCAGTTCCCAAAATGCAAGGCGTCATCTACTGCACGCGCTCCGTGCTGCCGGTCGAGAACGAGGCCGTGGTGACGCGCTCCGTCGAGTACGTGAACGGGACGGCGACGAAGAAGTGTCCCTTCCGCGTAGCGCCGCCGGTGCTGCCCCTAACGGAGCGGGACATCGAGGACGGCAACTTGGCTGAGGGCAAGTACCTCCACTTCCAGCCGTCCAGTGCCATGAGCGGCTGCTTCCTCGCCACCATCACTAGAGAGGTTTGTTGTCACGCGTTGCTATGACGACGCGTCGTAGGTCGTGCGAGACGCGTAAGGTGTATGTTATGGACCACGGTGATTTGGTCCAGTATAAGGAAAAGTGGATGTCCAATGAGAAATCTTCGACGTGTGGTGTAGTGTTAATTTTTCAGAACGGGAGCAAAATAATAATACTAATACTACTACTACTACTACTACTAATAATAATAATAATAATAATAATAATAATAATATTATTATTATTAATAATAATAATATTTATATTAATATTTATATTTATATTTATATTTATATTTATATTTATATTTATATTTATATTTATATTTATATTTATATTTATATTTATTTATATTTATATTTATATTTATATTTATATTTATATTATATTATTTATTATCTTATCTTGATCTTATTATTAATTTATCTTGATCTTGATCTTGATATTGATATTGATATTGATATTGATATTGATATTGATATTGATATTAATATTAATATTAATATTAATATTAATATTAATATTAATATTAATATTAATATTAATAATATTAATAATAATAATAATAATATAATAACTTCTTTTGCGCCAATATCCTCGAAGATCAAGCTCAGTGGCGCGACAAAAGCAAGGGATTATCCAAACTCGTAATCGTAAAACAATGCGTGAGTGTCAGTGGACGAAAGAAGAAGCTAGGAAGCTAAGGAGGATAGGCAGCATTAAAGAGATAGGTTTTTAGACGTCGGCGGAACTAAACTATATTACCTTCTGATTTAACACTGGCAGGAAGCGAATTCCACACAGTTGGTGTTGCAGCTTTCGTTTTCACCCGAGGAATGTAAAAAGGGTTACTACTGGTTGAGCGTAGCTGTCTGGAATTTCTTGCTGGAGTTAGCATCTAATTTAGATATGCTGGTTGACTAGATGAGAATGCTTAATAGGCTATTGTACAAATCCTGAAAATAATGCGATAGTGCACAGCGAGCCAATGCAATGATTTTAGAAGCGGCACTGAGCGAGAAAAACGAGGATAATGCGTGACTAGCCTTGCTAAATCATTTTGTTTTAGACACGTTGAAATGTTGCTATACATTGTTTGCGATATTGGAATTAGTAGTCAAATCTGATGTACAAGATGTATGCATAGTATTGATAATGAACATCGAAAAATATTTTTATAGGGATTGTAGCTTGGAAAGTATTCCCACAAATCCATGTCTGCGTGTGATCATGTGTATGTGTGTGATCATGTGTGTGTATGTGTGTGTGTGTGTGTGTGTGTGTGTGTGTGTGTGTGTGTGTGTGTGTGTGTGTGTGTGTGTGCGCGCGCGCGCGTGCGTGCGTGCGTGCGTGCGTGCTGTGCGTGCGTCGCGTCGCGTGCGTGCGTGCGCACTCTCTCGCACGCATGCATACGTGCGTGCGTTCAAGTGCAACGGTGTGCCAATGTACAAGTATACACGCGTGAGTAGGTTGTATGAACGGGTGGGTGCGTGCGCGATCTTTTCTGGTGCACTCTGAACAAACTCGACGCTAGCGGAAGTGATGTCACTGACCCGTCACGCCGTGTCTCCCGCAGGCCGACGACCTGAAGGAGGCGGCGAAGGACATCCTGGCCCGGGCGGCGGCCAAGGGTCTCCTGGGCACCGGCGACAACGACGGCGTCAAGCGGACCAAGTCACAGACGAGCCGGAAGCCGGGACGGAGACGAGGGGACAAGGGGAAGGCGAGCAAGGATTCGTCGAAGGTCGTGCTGCGGGCGCCGAAACACATCCAGAACATAGCTGTGCGTGTCGGACAGGTCAGTGAACCGCATGTAGCTTCAGCCACGGGCGGCATGTCGAGCCCCACGGTCACTCACCACCACCTCCACCAGGTGGCGCCACCGAGCACTGTCAGCATGCCGGCGATGCAGCACCACCGCCAGGGGGCGGTGCCGGCGCTGCCCGTCGCCGCGTCGCCCACGCAGCCGCACGGGCTGCATCCACTGCCACTCGCCAGGGGGCTGCTGACAGCGCCCCCTGCCGTACGCCCCCAGCCTCCCGAACCGGCGCATGTGAAGGTCATCAAGCACCCGAAGCCGTTCAGGTGAATGGAGCCGTGGCCACTGGCCTCTGGCCGAGCACTCTGCCAGACCCGCGAAGTCGTTGTTTGCAGCAGGGCAGCATGTCCATATCTCGTGTCTCGCTCGCTCGCTCTCTCACTAGTGGTCTTTACAAAGGAAACATTCACGTCCAGTAGACTAAAGACATGTAAGACTGAGACAACATCAGTAAAAGATAAAATAGAAAAAAAACACCAACAATAAGATATTTCAAAAACATAAATTAAAAATACGAAACAGTTTGTGCATAGTTTCAGAGGTAATTACGTCATCTGTGTATTTTACGCAAAGCGAATTTTCTATTAACACTATTAATACACTAGGTATTTACGAAACCGACACCGTTTCAAAAGTATTACACACTGGCATATTATGAGTTCATTTAAAGTAGCGGGTCTCTGTAATTACAAGTAACTGTGTCTTCTAAAAAGCCACTTTTGATTACATTAGTTTCAAAACTCATTTGTTACGCCTTATTTAATTAAACGAAGTAGTAAGAGTACATTTTCACCATCTTGCACACGTAACACACCGTAAAAAACTTCATCAACAATTAATAAAATAAAAGTGTAAAAACAGGTAACGTTTAATGGAAATGCGAGCCACGGTGCAAACACGACTTCACAGCTTTGCCTGCACGCACCCACTAGGAAATACGGCGTCTTTGCCGAGTTCTACAGCACGCTTGACCTTTGCACTCCTGCATGGGTACTTCCGGGAACGCAGCAAATTGCTTCAATCTTAACACTAATTGATATTACTTGACATTATTTGCGAACGAACGCGACGTTAATAATGACATTTCTCTCTCTCTGGCAGCATGCAGAATTGGCATATTATTTTATTGCGTATGAAAAATGCATTATTTGTCTACGGAGCGCCTAGGTGGAATAAAATATGACATTTCAGTCAACTAGTAGAATTATGTTGATGTAGGCTTACTAAGGCAACATTCATTACAACCTGCCAGGTGATTCTGTTGTATTACTACTGGATGTAACCTACATCTTTCCACGCTAAAACACAGCGGCGATCTGATGTCGCACTGCGCCTCCATAACATATATGACGAAGTTCTTAATTAAGTCTGCACAAACGTGCAAATGTATTGCTAATATAGTACACATTTGAGTATTTCTGAGAAGACATTGGTTTACGCTAACGGAGAAGAGAATGTTCTACTTAATCATTCGCAAACAGTTTCAAGACTATTACATTTTAAAAACAACTGCACAACATTTGTCATGATTTTCTCTTGTAGGATCATACCAGTGCTTGTTCAGGGTATTTCGCGTGGTTCATGCGGTCCTTTTATGTAAACTAACGCCTCTACGGCTGTGCTACATGACCTATGTCTGTATCTGTCTGTATCTGTATCTGCTCTGTCTCTGTCTCGCTGTCTGTCTATCTGTCTGTCTGTCTATCTATCTCTCCTCTCTCTCTCTCCATCCTCTGTCTCTCTGTCTCTCTCTGTCTCTCTGTGTCTCTGTGTCTCTGTGTCTCTGTGTCTGTGTCTCTGTGTCTCTGTGTCTCTGTGTCTCTGTGTCTCTGTGTCTCTGTGTCTCTGTGTCTCTGTGTCTCTGTGTCTCTGTGTCTCTGTGTCTCTGTGTCTCTGTGTCTCTCTGTCTCTCTGTCTCTCTGTCTCTCTGTCTTTTCTCTTGTGGATCTCCAGTGCTTGTTCTGGGTATTTCGCGTCGGTTCTCGGTCCTTTTATGTAAACTAACGCCTCTACGGCTGTGCTACATGACCTATGTCTGTATCTGTCTGTATCTGTATCTGCTCTGTCCCTGTCTCGCTGTCTGTCTATCTGTCTGTCTGTCTGTCTATCTATCTCTCCTCTCTCTCTCCCTCCTCTGTCTCTCTGTCTCTCTGTCTCTCTGTCTCTCTGTCTCTCTGTTCTGTCTTCTGTCTCTCTGTCTCTCTGTCTCTCTGTCTCTCTGTCTCTCTGTCTCTCTGTCTCTCTGTCTCTCTGTCTCTCTGTCTCTCTGTCTCTCTGTCTCTCTGTCTCTGTCTCTGTCTCTGTCTCTGTCTCTGTCTCTGTCTCTGTCTCTCTGTCTGTCTGTCTGTCTCTCTGTCTCTGTCTTGTCTCTGTCTGTCTGTCTGTCTGTCTTCTTCTTCTCTCTCTCTCTCTCTCTCTCTCTCTCTCTCTCTCTCTCTCTCTCTCTCTCTCTCTCTCTCTCTCTCTCTCTCTCTCTCTCTCTCTATCTCTATCTCTCTCTCTTTCTCTCTCCCCCTCTCTCTCTCCCCCCTCTGCCCTCTGTCTGCTGACGGAAGCCTCATGAAGCGATCGAAATATTCTGAACGACGATACCTGACCGAAAAACATATAACATTATTAGTCGTAGTGTGGTATCGTTCTATCCCCATAACACCCATGAGAACATTTCCTAGAAGCGATGGCACTTATCGTTCACTGCTAAATCACTATCGACAAATAAACATCTGACCAAACCAAACCAGCACAGCCGCCATCTTGATAGGTGACTGGCTGTAAACGATCCTTTGCACAAAGCAACGCTTTCGTCCTTTATTGAGTATAACACAGTAAGAATAGAAACACTAATTGCCATTCGATTCTTTATTAACTAACCGTCTGGGTACCAGGTAATTGGTTCGCGTGATTTGTTGTTGTACTTCAATAGGTCAGCTTTATTAATTTCCCAAAATCCTTTGCGCGCCTCCAGAGTTCTGGTGCGCGAAATCTCTCTCTCTCAAATAGTTCCATAAACATGCCATTTTCACTTTCTTAAATACGTAATCTTCGGGTGGCGTATTTAAAGTATTGGAAAGTGTTGGTTGTGATTTTAGTCATTCCCTGGTTTACCAAAATGGAACAGTTTTATACGAAACACTTGTTACCCCAATTTATAATTTTATAAAAATTATGGTGGCGATCCCCTAGATACGCTTCTATAGACGTCATTCTGTCTTCGCTGGTCTAACTGTGAAGGAAAACGATGCAACGGTGCTAGTTTTAGCCTACTAAAATACATGTTACTGTTTTTAATGTTTATTCATCGATGGATATAAAACCAATGTAATGGCAAATGTATAGCCGCTAAAGACTGGATCCACTGTAGAAACTACTCAAATGAAGACATCAGTATCTGTGCCGTGACTCATAGTAAAGCACACATTGGGACTGAATATAAAATTGAAACAAAACATAAAATAACATTGTCACTGAGGATTCCGAACAAGTAGTACCGGCCATGTGACACTCTAAGGCGGAGTGATACAATTATGTGTTCTTCAACTGCAGACGTGATTTACCAAGCAAGCGCTCCCGTGTCAGGTTTTTAACAATCCTGTCGCGACGACAAAGATTACAGGTTAGTGTTATCACCGAATAAGCTGGAAGTTATCTAGTTAGGTTGAGGCCAATCAAATAACATTACGTCGACGTTTTAGGGACAAGACAGGTTTCTATATAACACGGCATCAATAATGTCAGGTAACTAATCATGTATTAGTTATTAATTGTGTGTTCGAGTTGTGTGTGTGTCTGTGTGTGTGTGTGTGTGTGCGTGCGTGTGTGTGTGCGTGTGGGTGCGTGCGTGCGAGCGTGCGTGTTTGTGCGTGCGTGGGCGCGCGCGCGCGTGTGTGTGTGTGTGTGTGTGTGTGTGAGTGTGTGAGTGTGTGTACATGCGTGTGTGCGTGGTGTGCGTGCCTGCCTGTGCAAGTGTGTTTTCTGGTGACATTTGTGAACAAACGTACTGTGGGGAATCTTCACCTGAGCCGCACTAGACAACACTAAGCAACATGTTTCGCCGTGACATCTGTGGAAGAGGATCATCACAGGTGAATTGAAGAAAACAGCTTCCGTGTGCCATACAGCGCGATCCCAGTCATAGTGCGGACATAGAAACAAACAGGACCGGCATAGAGTCTATATATTTTCTCTGCGAAAAAATCTGATCTTTCAATCAAGTCGCACATAAATAACAATGCGCACCGCGAATAATTTTCTGAATAATTGTACTGTTTAATCTTTTCTAGTAATCATAACAATTGTATGGTGCCTAGATCGATACGAACGACAGTCTCTCTGACGCAAGTTCAGTTCTAACCTAAGTCATCCGGTAGGTGTTGCTGCAAATGACATGACCTTCTGGATGGTAAAGGTACACAACGACGCGCGATTCATCACGTTTGGCTACCGAAAAGTTAAAAGCAATTTAAAAATAAAATTGATTAAACACTATTAATTGATCGTTAAGTTTTGTTATCGATAATAGGTAGTGTTGTGCGATGTGCATTGTGGTTGTGACGTCACATCACCTAAGATGGAGAATTACGAAGTATCAAGAAGACAAGATGGCTTACATTCACGAATGATTGCACCCGCTATGCTCACGCGTAGTTATTCATGAATGCTTATTTAAAAATTGTCACTGATTCCGACATTGGCTTTTTGGTATAGTTGCAAGATCGTGTTGCATTATGGGGACTATATAGCACAGCTACTCGGCTGACAGTAAAATATTGCAAGCGATGTGACATTTTAGATTATGAACTGCACTGATTAAAACATGTCACAGCACATATTCTATGTCAATTTAAATACGTCATGAATTGATGCTTTGTTGGCATAACAATACAATTTCGTGTCTGCTTCATTCAAGATACCAAGTTGCAGTGTCTATTATCCATAAAAGTCAATGTTGGACCACGCCAATGCGCACGAACATTCCCACAAAGTAGCAAATGTCACGCATGGGTGCACTAGACGGTACTTATAGAAATGCACGACTAGTCTCTACTGTTTCCCTGCCGCCGACACTGACCTCAATACGGATGTATAGAGGTCAGTGAGCTATACTTGCACATGCATGCGTGACGTATGTTCTGACTTCATTTATTCGTGAAATTATGTCGACTACCAGAAGAACAAGTAAGTACTAATTTGTGTGCTGACGAGAACATAACGTATGTGTTTGAAGGTGCGTGTGTGATTGAGGTAAATGTTAATCAGTTATTGTATGTGCAAGTTAATCTATCCAATCACCCGTGTTTTCTTACTTGTTTACACACAGTCTCATACACCTACAGAAATGAAACATTCATACATTTGAACACACACACACACACACACACACACACACACACACACACACACACACACACACACACTTATACGTTTTTGTCTGGTAATATTTCACACATTCACTTATATCTTCAGCATTCTGCCACACAGACATATTCACAAACATGCAAACACACGCACGCACGCACCCACGCACGTACACATACACGTACGCACGCCCGCTCGCATACAAACACACATATACACGCCACACATGTACACACACACGCCTGCTCGCATACAAACACATACATACACACATGCATGCATAAATACATAAACACACACGCACACACATGTACATACATACACACACGCACAAATGCACAAACACTAAACACACGCACGCATATGTCCAAAGGTGCTATACTCTTACAAGTGCAGATCATAATAACACACACCTGTGTCGTGTTGCAGAAGAAAAACAAGATCAAAGCAATCTCCAGTGTAGCTGACGGAGGCGACCTGAGAGCTCCCTTCACAACCCCTTCCCCGTGGGACAGGTCTCGTGCCAGTAGTTTCGAGACTGACCCACTGCCGATGAAGTACACCGCATCCGGAAGTGAAGTAGGCGCATGCGCTCCTATCGAAGTACCAGACCACAGGAAGTTGAGCCAGCCGAGTCTGACTAGAAGCGCAACGATGGGCAACGGACGTAACGAACAGAACTGAGGCACTCAGCGTGACGTCAGACAACAAATAATGACGCTGTGTGGCTCCACAAAGTTTATCAATTGTATGTGAAAGCTGGGAGGGTTACACAGAGGGTAAATATATACTTCGTTAAACGGTATACTCATGCGAACTGTAATTGTAACGGGCGAAAGTGAATCGGCTTCTAATAAGTAAACAATCCATCAGCTTTTCGCTTTATGCAAACATCATGGACTGGAATGGACTGCGAAGTTATGTTCTTGACATACGTGGCAGAATCAAGGCTTACGTCACACCCAGTGTCGTCCCACTCAATAAATAACGCTAGATTATTCCACAGACACATCTGTTTGTCAATCGAGTTTCCATTTCAATGGAATGCTGGTTATTAGTAGAGGAACCATAATATTGTATTACAATTTCATTTAGGTTGCTGTTGTCTTTTTAAAAACGTCACTGCCCAGCATTGGGTAGTGAAACAAAACCAAACGGGATCGAGGTCTAACCGCAATTACCAATCAACGCACTCTCATTTCTACCGTAGAAAGACGAAAGATACAGAAAGAATTTTTTTTCACATCTGATCCTCGTAGTTTCTTAGCAGCCTTCGGCGGTGCGACGCGCGTATGTCTCAGTTAAACGTTTCTTGTCGTTATATGAAGTTTCGAACTATATAAATCGACGATCAATTCCAGCCTTTCGGCAGCGCTGCTATCAAGAAGATATGTCACTTCCGTAGAAGTGGCTACAACTGACTCAAGTCGACTATAGATTTGACTAAGCAATCCAAACGGGGACATCTTATTCAATTATCGATGTGTAGCTGTTTCCGCGAGCGTGACTGCGAGGATTTGAAACCCAAAGCAGACGACATTTGCAAATGTGGGGCCTACTAATCAATAGCACGTGGCACCGTTTCCATTTCCGTGTTAGCGATAATTTGATATGTAAGATATTCTTCTACGACAAGACTGTGGTTATTTGTGTGTTTTCTATATCCTTGAACTGTCTCGCGAGAACGAGAATTGTACGAGAGCGAGGCGCAGGTATGACGTAGTTGAATTGTAAGGCAACTACATGTAAACTGACGCAGGTGCTGCAGTGCAACCGAAGCAAAGTGTTACATTGTAAATATTCATTTATTGTGAGGAAATCACCTTTTATCGTAGTTCTATTTTACCAGAATAGAATGTCACACGTCATTCGCTAGCGCGGGTTCGACTAAATGAACAATTGTTGCTTATCTTTTGCTGCGTCTATGTTTTGGTTGAACGAACGCAAAAACGCAGACACACGCCTATATCTACATGATTTCAATGAATTGTCATTACGATGACTAATAAAAAAAGTATTCAAAACGTGTTTTACTCTTTATGGAGAATATTAACTACGAAAATGTTTTAGTATTAAATATGTTTTTAGTATTTTGTTGATCTTGCTCTCTCTCGTCATATATTTGTGTTATAAGGTGCACTTAATGGCATTACATAAACGTAAAATAAATATGACACACACACACACTGTGTCTCTGTCTCTGTCTCTGTCTCTGTCTCTGTCTCTGTCTCTGTCTCTGTCTCTGTCTCTGTCTCTGTCTCTGTCTCTGTCTCTGTCTCTGTCTCTGTCTCTGTCTCTGTCTCTGTCTCTGTCTCTCTCTCTCTCCCACACACACACTCACACACACTCACACACACACACACACACACACACACACACACACACACACACACACAAACAACATAACGTCAAATTAAATGGAAGTATAAATTTTTATTTTTTTTATTTTAATTGATCCTACTAACTTAACTACTGTCAAGCATAGACAGGCTGTATAGACAACTACTGCAGTAATCAGACAAACTATTATATATATATATATATATATATATATATATATATATATATACGATGATAACATTTGCAGGACGGAAGAGGACGTATTGTTGTTAAATTGTTGTTAATATTTATGCAAATATGTGATTTATCCGGTGAAAGGAATGTTTTCGTAGAAGATAAGATTGCTTAATATGACTTTTTTTGCAAAGGAATGTGATATTCACTTCTCTAAATTGCATTATTAGAAACACTGTGATGATCGTTACTGATCGTTGTCTTTGCTTTGGTCATCGCACATACACACTCCACGAACGCACGCATCTGTGCATTAAAATCCAGTCGAAAGGTGGATATATTATAATTGTCTACATTATAACATGATGCTTTTTGATAACATTGCAACTATAACACACCATATTCCATTTTGCAAATTGTTTACTAAAGTAATATGTTTCATACAAACATTCACGTAAGATCTATGTTACTATTACTAGTATCATAGGTACTTCATTTCATTGATAAGCAAGACTGTGTTGGACATAAAATAATATAAAAGAAAACTACACTAAACGTAAAGCTGCCGATTCATAATAGTTTCCACAAGGTTACAAAACCTTTTCAGTGAAGCCAATACTAGTTAGATTCACATTATAAAGCTCTCACTTTTGCACGACTACTGTCATGTAGTTTGCATTAATGTATGAGAAATTAAGATTATAATACCATACATGTATACGTGCAGTGTTTAGTAACTTGCATACTTGGTGGCTGTGTATATACACCCTATTTTCTTTCTTACTACTTTTAAACAGACGATCTTGTTGTGTCAAATTGCGTGGAGGCTTCATCCACTGCTCTGTTGCAGCAACGGTGCCAGACGTTTTCGCGAAACAATTTCACGAAATCTCTTCGGAATTTCGTGCCGCTGACGCAATATAGGAAGAAATTGCAGGCGTTGTTGAGGAGGTAGAGCTTGTTTGTGACGTGGAACACGAGGACACCGAAAGCGTTTCCTTGAGGTGTCGGTTCAACGTGAACCGTGAAGAAGAGAATGATGCGTATGGACCTCGGAGCGTTGAGAAGCAGGAACATGAAGCTGACGAGGAGAAGCATTGCGATGAGGTTGCGATCTTTCGCAGATAGTTGGTTCTTATCGTCCCGAAGCGACGGTTCTGGCGCAACGGACTTCTTCGAGTCTGGTCTGTTGAGTTCACCCACTTCGATGGATTCCGTTGTTGTTGTCTCCTTGTCGTGATCCACTGCAATGCCCGCTGTATACTTGCCGGCATTGCGAACAACCCTTATGATAACAGTATTCATCGCCAACAACAGGACGAACGGCAAAGCGAACGCGATAAAAATCGTCAACAACGAATGCATTATGCATACGATGTTGTCGAAATTGCACAGTTTGCACACGAGATGTGGGTCGGATTTGTTCAAGACAAGGTGAGGAATATTGTAGACGGCGACGACGGCGAAGACCGACGCACTGACGATCTTGGCCCGTCTGGCGCGACACCAGGCGGCTGCCTTGAACGGGAAACGAACAGCGACAAGACGGTCGAGCGTGACGCTCAGAATGAGCAAGACTCCGTTTGCTTGAAACGTTTCTAGCATCCAAACGAGGATCTTACATTCGACATCGAGAAATGATCGAACTTGTATCTCGGAAACCACCCAGTAATACGCTGCCCCGCACAGCACGCAGTTGTCGGAGATGGCGAGACAGCCGAGATAGATACTGAAAGACGTGTGTCGATTTTGACGCTGAAACATCACGAACGTCGACACCAGGTTCCCGATTGATCCGACTATTATTATCACCGGGAGAATGTACCTGTTGATGCCAACGCCGATGGTGAAAGCTATATACGATTCAGCCCTGTCACTACTGTTAGTTCTTACGCGGCTGTTGTCTTCAGAAGCATTTCCACCGTCAGGTCCGCTGCCATTCATTGCAAGGAATTTGCTCGTGGTTGTGTTACCCGATACGTCTGTCGTTACATCCAACGAATTTCCGGTCAATGCTGTGAAGTTGTCCGTTGCCATTTCGTCAAGGCGCGTCTCATTTCCTGCGGAACGACCAATGACATCTCGCTTCCGGCCACCAGCAGGCTGCTTCCGGTCACTCCATGCGGGCATCACGACAGATGCCAACACGAACGAAAACACAACTGCAGCAAACATCGTGTGCACGCACCACTGCCGCCGACAACCCGTCGAATGAACATGTCCGCGTGACACACTCTTACGATAAGTGCGCCGTGTGCTGAATCCATATCAAAACTGCAATTATAATTTCCGTACTGATCCTGATAGGTCGATATACTAAACCATGGGTAATCATAAAATTTGCTGCATCATGACCCTCGGTAATTTGGGCAGGTATTAGTATAATGGAAATACAACAGATACCTTCGATCTCGATCGATACGTAGGGGAGAGGAGATGGCTGTTGGAAATGAGAGTGTAAGAAAAATTAAGAAGACCAACCGAAGTTCCGGAACAAAGCCAGCTTCACTCCTGAGAAACACGGTTATAAGAGAAGAATAACATATTGTCCTCATATAAGCACAACTCCTCAGGTCACCTGCATCTAGAGCGAGGTAAAGTCGTGTTAATATGTAATACATAAAACCTATTATATAAATATAAATATAAATATATATATATATATATATATATATATATATATATATATATATATATATGTGTATATATATATTATATATATATATATATATATATATATATATATATATATATATATATATATATATATATATATATATATAATACAAAATGGGACTGTCTATTCGTTGGTATTGTAATCTCTACACTAGGCACGTTAATCATTGAAACACAGTGAGAACTTATCAATGCAATTCTAGTTATTCTGGAGTTTCGCATTGATAAATAACAAGAGTTTTTTATGCAAATATAGCGATATTGCTTCACTGACAATCGTCCGTCAATACGCGCAACATTTCATTTACACAATACACCGAGAACAGCTGACCGTAGGCAGAAAAAGATCCGATATCTTTGACAGCCATCCACCTATTTGATATTCCCTAACCGTTGGTTGCGCGCGATATCACTATCGTTTTGATAAAATCGGTTGCGAAAGGTCGGCTCGAGGCCCACGCGCTAGATGACTACGTCTGATAGGGCTGTCAGGTCAGCACAACAATGTCGTTATGGTGTACAATACCAGTACATTCATATACGAAGAAATGCATAGTGCTACCATGAGCCATTTCACTAATACTCATATGAGCTCGTAATGAACCATTTCACTAATACTCATATGAGCTCGTAGTGAGCCATTTCACTAATACTCATATGAGCTCGTAATGAGCCATTTCACTAATACTCATATGAGCTCGTAGTGAGCCATTTCACTAATACTCATATGAGCTCGTAATGAGCCATTTCACTAATACTCATATGAGTTCGTAGTGAGCCATTTCACTAAAACTAATATGAGCTCGTAATGAGCCATTTCACTAATACTCATATGAGCTCGTAATGAGCCATTTCACTAATACTCATATGAGCTCGTAGTGAGCCATTTCACTAATACTCATATGAGCTCGTAATGAGCCATTTCACTAATACTCATATGAGCTCGTAATGAGCCATTTCATTAATTCTCATATGATCTCGTAATGAGTCATTTCATTAATACACATATGAGCTCGTAATGAGCCATTTCATTAATACACATATGAGCTCGCAATGAGCCATTTCACTAATACTCATATGAGCTCGTAGTGAGCCATTACACTAATACTCATATGAGCTCGCAGTGAGCCATTTCACTAATACTCATATGAGCTCGTAAACATGACTGTGCTCATTTTGCTTCTTACAAACTGAGAGCTGTCAGTGTCATCACGTGGACTCGTACGTTGACACTGTGTTACAGGTATGTCTCGGAAATAGTGTCATCGTTGACACAACGGCGGCTTTATGCATTTGAAATAGGACCTTAGATGTAATAACGGTCACTGGGTGGATATGTACTAGTTGTAGTTTACGAAGGATAGGAGCCAGGAGAGGAATGCAGGAGAAGACGACAAGAGAAGAAACCAGGAGAAGAACGCGGGAGAAGAAACCAGGAGGAGAAGAAAGCAGGCGAGGAAACGAGAGGAAACATGGAGAAAAATAGGAGACTAAATCAGGAGAAGAAAGACGGAGAAGAAACCTAATGAAGAAAGCAAAGGGAAGAAACCTGGTGAAAAGCAATGAGAAGAAACCAGGAGAAGAAACCAGGAGAAGAAACCAGGAGAAGAACTACAATTGGTCATATACACCTGCTACATGAATCTATTTAGCGGTGGATATCTGCTCTTCTACTTGGAATTTGTCAGCGTAGTTGCGCGTAGGACACTTTCAATTAGCAAACATTGTTACGATCTTTAGATAATGTAACTAAACATAAAACATAACTAGCCGGGAAATATACAAGTAAAGCTCTGGGAATTACACACCATCGTCAGTAACAACCTGTAAACACACGAAAACTGTTTACGTTTCTTTTTTAGATAGTAAAAGAAATCGTAGTAAAGCTCTTCACACATTATGTTGTGTAATCTCTTCTTTACAATGTGCATTATCAATTATAATAGGCAACGTAATATTTTGCCTATTCATACTTTTGATCTCACAATTATGATTTACGTAAGGTTAGCGTTGAATATCAACCGCCTACCTTTAATGGGTCTGCAAAATCTGGGAACGATTTCATTTTACCAGCAATTCCGGTGCACGTGGCGACGACGACAAGAATGGAGACAATGACAACGACAGGATATCGACACAGGAACTGAATATACCTGAAAATAAACGCTCTAATTATTCTTCGACATTCAAGAATAGGTTATTGATCTGTAGGCTGCCTATTTGTTATGTGTCTCCGTTGTTTTCCGTTATATTGGTAGACGTGCAAGCAAGAAGACAAGTGTACCGGAAGGCGCTTATTTGTTGTCTGGTCAGATTCTGGGATGTACAGAGCTATATTATGTACAGCCAAATTAGCTATATATATATATATATATATATATATATATATATATATATATATATATATATATATATATATATATATATATTTACACGCAAACACGCAAGCACGCAAGCACGCAAGCACGCAAGCACGCAAGCACGCAAGCACGCAAGCACGCAGACACGCAGACACGCAGACACGCAGACACGCAGACACGCAGACACGCATACACGCAGACACGCATACACACAGACACACAGACACACAGACACACATACACACAGACACACAGACACACAGACACACATACACACAGACACACAGACAAAGAGACACAGAGACACAGAGACGCGCAGACGCGCAGACGCGCAGACGCGCAGGCGCGCAGACGCGCAGGCGCGCAGACGCGCAGGCGCGCAGACGCGCAGGCGCGCAGACGCGCAGGCGCGCAGGCGCGCAGGCGCGCAGGCGCGCAGGCGCGCAGGCGCGCAGACGCGCAGGCGCGCAGGCGCGCAGACGCGCAGACGCGCAGACGCGCAGACGCGCAGACGCGCAGACGCGCAGACGCGCAGACGCGCAGACGCGCAGACGCGCAGACGCGCAGACGCGCAGACGCGCAGACGCGCAGACGCGCAGACGCGCAGACGCGCAGACGCACAGACGCACAGACACACAGACACACAGACACACATACACACAGACACACAGACACACAGACACACAGACACACAGACACACAGACACACAGACACACAGGCACACAGGCACACAGGCACACAGGCACACAGGCACACAGGCACACAGGCACACAGGCACACAGGCACACAGGCACACAGGCACACAGGCACACAGGCACACAGACACACAGACACACAGGCACACAGGCACACAGGCACACAGGCACACAGGCACACAGGCACACAGGCACACAGACACAGAGACACACAGACACACAGACACACAGACACACAGACACACAGGCACACAGGCACACAGGCACACAGGCACACAGACACACAGGCACACAGGCACACAGGCACACAGGCACACATACACACAGACACACAGACACACAGACACACAGACACACAGACACACAGGCACACAGTCACACAGGCACACAGGCACACAGGCACACAGGCACACAGGCACACATACACACAGACACACAGACACACAGACACACAGACACACAGACACACAGACACACAGACACACAGACACACAAACACACAAACACACAAACACACAAATATTGAGCTATTGAGAACAGGTACACACCTACACTCCGCTAGAGTTTTGATAACATCCAAGTTAACTTTCCAATGTTTTTACCGCTACGTTCTATATTGCATTCCTGATAAGGCTTCTACGGCACAGGGGTAACAAATATTTCTAAAGCGATTTGTTTTCATACGGATGCTTCTAAAACGTTTGCCTGCCAGTAATAATTCGAACAGATGATGGGCGGGGTGAGCTTGTCTGAGATAATATTGACAGCTCTTTTTTGAATCTTTCCTTATGTATAGCTGTTAGAGAGGTGAGTTTACTACCGTCAATTGTGGAAGCTGTTTTCACCACTCTGTCAAGCCTGCTCCTCTGGCGCTGGCTGGTGCCGCCGTTCACTAATGGTGAACTTGTAGAACAGGTCGATTCATTAAAGTACCTTTTGGGTTGTGTTAGATACAAAAATCCTTTACAGAGCATGTTACAGCCATGCCAAATAAGTCTCAGCAGCGACTGCACATTCTTTGAAAGTTGCAAGCTGACCCAAAACTTCTACGTCTCTACCATAGCATCACTGAGCCTCTCATAACTTGTTGTAGTACTTATTACTAGCCTGCTCTTTCTGTGAGTAACCATACTGGGCTTCTAAAAATACCACACGTTGCTGCCGAGATAATTGGTTTACCTACATTAATTCTGTCCCAAATCATCGACCATGCAATCTTGAAGAAAGCCCATGCTGTCGCTGCTGTGTCTGATCACCCGCTCTTTAAATACTTTCATGTCCTTCCGTCTCGAAGAAGACATCGTTGCATAAAATGCAAAATGGCTCCCTACAGCATGAGTTTTGTTCCTGTGACAATTATAAAGTTAAATAAGTGATATTGGTGCCAGTGTGTTTGCTTTTTGTGTGTGGTTACATTTTGCATTGCATTTGTATTTTGTGACAATCTTTTTTTAAACATATTTTAGATGTGATCAGGAGTTGTACAATGACTATCCTTTTAAGGACTTGCTCCTTGCAAAAGTGTAGGCAGTTTAATGCCACTGCGAAATTCAAAGAATGGCGTGGCTGCCAAACATGTGACTATGGAATCAACTACCTGTAAACAGGTGAGTTAAACACTTTGAACACAATAATGAAATACTCAGAACTAGAACAAAGCCAATACTTGCATACTTGACAACTAGTACACAGACCTGGATGTATAATTGAAAGATATTGAGCAACAGTAATTGGAATGAATTTCAATAATTTTAGTAACAATAATTGAAATTGAATAAATTTAATTGATTATACTTTTGTTGATCTTCCTGTCAGTCCATAAACAGCAGACTTCTTACATCAGTTCACATAAACAGTAAATTACTAGCAGGCTTTAGCGGCCTAGTTGATACAGTTGACTCGTGCTGATGCAAGACTCCATTACCAAAATTTATGATTGACCACTATAAATTGACTGCTTGCACCACGTATTGGTTTAATGTAAACATACACATTTGTATTAGTGTATTGGACCATGTTAAGTGTTGTGTGGGACAGGTTCAAATGTCAATGCTAAGTTGACACATATTACCATGAAAACAAACATTAACAATGTCATTAATGTATAATTGAAAAAGCAAAGTCCCCTTGAAGTACTGCACCAGTAATAATGTTTCTGTTTAAACATAGTGTCACCATACTACACATATTGCCTTCTGTTACATAGGTCATTTCAAAACCACATTTACCATAATATTGGAGTTTTTTTTGACACGTTTATTAAAGTAATATTGGAATTAAAGAATCCAATGTCCCGTTTTCAGGTTCTATGGATGAAAGCTGTCATTGATTTACAGTGTGTGATGGTGAATGAATGACGAATCTGAGACTTCATGTAAATCTATTGGTGTATGTGTGTGGGATGTGTTTTGTAAGTGTGTTGGACATCCACCAAGATTAAAGAACGTGTTTCATGATGTTACACCCAATTTAGTATGGTTACAGCAGATGCCTGCACCAGACGAAAGCATAAACAATCTACAAACATTGCCAGCCGCATGCTCAACCGGAAAATTAACCAGTCTATGTCCCACTGTGGAATTCAATGACACAGGTGGACTACAATTTATATTCTCTTGTAGCAGTTACAAAAAATTGGAATGGCCACTGTGTTTCATTTATCCTGTGTTAAATAATACAAAATAATGTATTTCACATTAATGTCAGAAAATTCTCAAAGGTGCAAATGGGTTCGACAGCGTCTGACCCCCTCCCCTGTACGAAGTATACATCAGGTCTGACCCCTCCCCCTGTATGATGTATACATCAGGTCTGACCCCTCCCCCTGTACGAAGTATACATCAGGTCTGACCCCCTCCCATGTACGAAGTATACATCAGGTCTGACCCCTCCCATGTACGAAGTATACATCAGGTCTGACCCCTCCCCTGTACGAAGTATACATCAGGTCTGACCCCTCCCCTGTACGAAGTATACATCAGGTCTGACCTCTCCCCTGTACGAAGTATACATCAGGTCTGACCCCTCCCCTGTACGAAGAATACATCAGGTCTGACCCCTCCCCTGTACGAAGTATACATCAGGTCTGACCCCTCCCCTTGTACGAAGTATACATCAGGTCTGACCCCTCCCCTGTACGAAATATACATCAGGTCTGACCCCCTCCCCTGTACGAAGTATACATCAGGTCTGACCCCTCCCATGTACGAAGTATACATCAGGTCTGACCCCTCCCCTGTACGAAGTATACATCAGGTCTGACCCCTCCCATGTACGAAGTATACATCAGGTCTGACCCCTCCCCTGTACGAAGTATACATCAGGTCTGACCCCTCCCCTGTACGAAGTATACATCAGGTCTGACCCCCGTCATTGTGCGAAGTATAAATCACGTCTGACCCCTCCCCTGTACGAAGTATACATCAGGTCTGACCTCTCCCCTGTACGAAGTATACATCAGGTCTGACCCCTCCACTGTACGAAGAATACATCAGGTCTGACCCCTCCCCTGTACGAAGTATACATCAGGTCTGACCCCTCCCCTGTACGAAGTATACATCAGGTCTGACCCCTCCCCTGTACGAAGTATACATCAGGTCTGACCCCCTCCCCTGTACGAATATACATCAGGTCTGACCCCTCCCTGTACGAAGTATACATCAGGTCTGACCCCTCCCCTGTACGAAGTATACATCAGGTCTGACCCCTCCCATGTACGAAGTATACATCAGGTCTGACCCCTCCCCTGTACGAAGTATACATCAGGTCTGACCCCCTTCCCTGTACGAAGTATACATCAGGTCTGACCCCTCCCTGTACGAAGTATACATCAGGTCTGACCCCTCCCCTGTACGAAGTATACATCAGGTCTGACCCCTCCCCTGTACGAAGTATACATCAGGTCTGACCCCTCCCCTGTACGAAGTATACATCAGGTCTGACCCCTCCCCTGTACGAAGTATACATCAGGTCTGACCCCTCCCCTGTACGAAGTATACATCAGGTCTGACCCCCTCCCATGTACGAAGTATACATCAGGTCTGACCCCTCCCCTGTACGAAGTATACATCAGGTCTGACCCCCCAGTACGAAGTATACATCAGGTCTGACCCCTCCCCTGTACGAAGTATACATCAGGTCTGACCCCCTGTCAAGTATACATCAGGTCTGTCCCCCTCCCTGTACGAAGTATACATCAGGTCTGACCCCTCCCATGTACGAAGTATACATCAGGTCTGACCCCTCCCCCTGTACGAAGTATACATCAGGTCTGACCCCTCCCCTTGTACGAAGTATACATCAGGTCTGACCCCCTCCCATGTACGAAGTATACATCAGGTCTGACCCCTCCACTGTACGAAGTATACATCAGGTCTCTGTCTCTGTCTCTGTCTCTGTCTCTGTCTCTGTCTCTGTCTCTGTCTCTGTCTCTGTCTCTGTCTCTGTCTCTGTCTCTGTCTCTGTCTCTGTCTCTGTCTCTGTCTCTGTCTCTGTCTCTGTCTCTGTCCCTGTCCCTGTCCCTGTCCCTGTCCCTGTCCCTGTCCCTGTCCCTGTCCCTGTCCCTGTCCCTGTCCCTGTCCCTGTCCCTGTCCCTGTCCCTGTCCCTGTCCCTGTCCCTGTCCCTGTCCCTGTCCCTGTCCCTGTCCCTGTCTCTGTCTCTGTCTCTGTTTGCCTCTGTTTGCCTCTGTTTGCCTCTGTTTGCCTCTGTTTGTCTCTGTCAGTCTGTCTGTCTGTCTGTCTGTCTGTCTGTCTGTCTGTCTGTCTGTCTGTCTGTCTGTCTGTCTGTCTGTCTGTCTGTCTGTCTGTCTGTCTGTCTGTCTGTCTGTCTGTCTGTCTGTCTGTCTGTCTGTCTGTCTGTCTCTCTCTCTCTCTCTCTCTCTCTCTCTCTCTCTCTCTCTCTCTCTCTCTCTCTCTCTCTCTCTCTCTCTCTCTCTCTCTCTCTCTCTCTCTCTCTCTCTCTCTCTCTCTCTCTCTCTCGCTCTCTCGTCTCTCGCTCTCTCTTTGTCTCTCGCACACACATACAGAAGAGAACAGAACAGAATAGAAAACAAAAGCACACGTAGAACAAACACATACGACATATAAGACACATTTACTTACGGTGAAACCGCAAACGCCGATGATGACATCTGGCGAATACTGAGATAACTAAGAATTACAAATCGTTTCTTGGAGAGCGGTCGCTGTATATACTTGGTAGCGTTATTTTAACATTAACTATTAGTAACAATTGTTTCGCAACTGACCGTAATCTTAACCATATCTGACCCAAACGATGATTAAGCCCAAAGTACACTAATAACCTTGACTAATAATTAGTTATGTTATAATAATAAGTAATACGATTACTGAGATTGATAATAATTAACCATAAAATGTTATTCAAGTTGTCTGATTTGTTCTAATGATTAAGCGCTCTACACTAGTGGTCGAGATTTTAATTGGTGCTTCCTGTTTCAACACAGTTGTAATTACGCAGTTCACCAAAATCATTGCTAGAGTGCCGGGCGCAAGTTCGTTTGTTCGTCGTTCGTTCGTTCGTTCGTTCGTTCGTTCGTTCGTTCGTTCGTTCGTTCGTTCGTTCGTTCGTTCGTTCGTTCGTTCGTTCGTTCGTTCGTTCGTTCGTTCGTTCGTTCGTTCGTTCGTTCGTTCGTTCGTTCGTTCGTTCGTTCGTTCGTTCGTTCGTTCGTTCGTTCGTTCGTTCGTTCGTTCGTTCGTTCGTTCGTTCGTTCGTTCGTTCGTTCGTTCGTTCGTTCGTTCGTTCGTTCGTTCGTTCGTTCGTTCGTTCGTTCGTTCGTTCGTTCGTTCGTTCGTTCGTTCGTTCGTTCGTTCGTTCGTTCGTTCGTTCGTTCGTTCGTTCGTTCGTTCGTTCGTTCGTTCGTTCGTTCGTTCGTTCGTTCGTTCGTTCGTTCGTTCGTTCGTTCGTTCGTTCGTTCGTTCGTTCGTTCGTTCGTTCGTTCGTTCGTTCGTTCGTTCGTTCGTTCGTTCGTTCGTTCGTTCGTTCGTTCGTTCGTTCGTTCGTTCGTTCGTTCGTTCGTTCGTTCGTTCGTTCGTTCGTTCGTTCGTTCGTTCGTTCGTTCGTTCGTTCGTTCGTTCGTTCGTTCGTTCGTTCGTTCGTTCGTTCGTTCGTTCGTTCGTTCGTTCGTTCGTTCGTTCGTTCGTTCGTTCGTTCGTTCGTTCGTTCGTTCGTTCGTTCGTTCGTTCGTTCGTTCGTTCGTTCGTTCGTTCGTTCGTTCGTTCGTTCGTTCGTTCGTTCGTTCGTTCGTTCGTTCGTTCGTTCGTTCGTTCGTTCGTTCGTTCGTTCGTTCGTTCGTTCGTTCGTTCGTTCGTTCGTTCGTTCGTTCGTTCGTTCGTTCGTTCGTTCGTTCGTTCGTTCGTTCGTTCGTTCGTTCGTTCGTTCGTTCGTTCGTTCGTTCATATTTGTCTGGCAGCGTACGTCGCTTCCTATAGCACCCTATCTGTCCAAGCCCTCATCCTTCCTCTACACACACACCCTCTCCCCTCCTTGTCAACCTTTCTCTGTCCAACTAGGGTGGATGAAGCGAAGGTGCAGAGTCGGGCGGGGGCGGGGGCGAGGGTGAAGAACTTCGGAAACGTGTGGTGGGGGAGAGAACGGGGATGGAGGATAATGTGGGGGGGATTCGTCAGGAGGGTGAGAGTAGATATAGGGGGGCAGATGAAAGAATGGGGTGGAGAACTGTTGTTGAGGTCGAGATGAGGTCAGGGCTGCGAACGGGTTGAACACCAGAGTAGTTCGTTAGGGTGAGACAGAGCGAGTTTGGAATTAGGAATGAGGGTGACGTTGAGAAGGCGGGGGTAAGTGTAGGTGGGAATGTAAGGAGGAGAGCGGATAATAATATGGGAAAGGGATAACGGTGGTGTCGTAACTGGAATGGCGATAGGGAAGACGGGGGGGGGGGGGTATTTCAGCGTGTCGGTGGTCATGGGAGGAAAAGGGTGTCGGTGAACCGTACGGTGGACGACGTGATAAAATGAAGGGATTGACGTGTAGATGGAGTTCATCACATGTACCGACTGCTTGTTACCGTCCTCAGTGCCAGCATCGTCAGCTTGGTGATGAGGTCCTGAAGAAGACTGATTGACCGAATGAGACCTCATAAGATCACAAGTGTCAGACATAACAGTGAAACAAAATATATACAAACTAGTAAGTTAAGTCGTTATGCTGGACACAACTAGAACTTACGTTGCCGAGTGCTGGACACAACTAGAACATACGTTGCCGGGTGCTGGACACAACTAGAACTTACGTTGCCGGGTGCTAGACACAACTAGAACTTACGTTGCCGAGTGCTGGACACAACTAGAACTTACGTTGCCGAGTGCTGGACACAACTGGAACTTACGTTGCCGAGTGCTGGACACAACTAGAACATACGTTGCCGAGTGTTGGACATAACTAGAACTTACGTTGCCGAGTGCTGGACACAACTGGAACTTACGTTGCCGAGTGCTGGACACAACTAGAACATACGTTGCCGAGTGCTGGACACAACTAGAACTTACGTTGCCGAGTGCTGGACACAACTGGAACTTACGTTGCCGAGTGCTGGACACAACTGGAACTTACGTTGCCGAGTGCTGGACACAACTAGAACTTACGTTGCCGAGTGCTAGACACAAATAGAACTTACGTTGCCGGATGCTGGACAGAACTAGAACTTACGTTGCCGAGTGCTGGACACAACTGGAACTTACGTTGCCGAGTGCTGGACACAACTAGAACTTACGTTGCCGAGTGCTGGACACAACTGGAACTTACGTTGCCGAGTGCTGGACACAACTAGAACATACGTTGCCGGGTGCTGGACACAACTAGAACTTATGTTGCCGAGTGCTGGACACAACTAGAACTTACGTTGCCGAGTGCTAGACACAACTAGAACTTACGTTGCCGGGTGCTGGACAGAACTAGAACTTACGTTGCCGAGTGCTAGACACAACTAGAACATACGTTGCCGGGTGCTGGACACAACTAGAACTTACGTTGCCGAGTGCTGGACACAACTAGAACTTACGTTGCCGAGTGCTAGACACAACTCGAACATACGTTGCCGGGTGCTGGACACAACTAGAACTTACGTTGCCGAGTGCTGGACACAATTAGAACTTACGTTGCCGAGAGCTGGACACAACTAGAACTTACGTTGCCGAGTTCAAGACACAACTAGAACTTACGTTGCCTAGTGCTGGATACAACTAGAACTTCCGTTGCCGAGTTCTAGACACAACTAGAACTTACGTTGCCGGGTGCTGGACACAACTAGAACTTACGTTGCCGAGTGCTGGACACAACTGGAACTTACGTTGCCGAGTGCTGGACACAATTAGAACTTACGTTGCCGAGTGCTGGACACAATTAGAACTTACGTTGCCGAGTGCTGGACACAACTAGAATTTACGTTGCCGAGTGCTGGACACAACTAGAACATACGTTGCCGAGTGCTGGACACAACTAGAACTTATGTTGCCGAGTGCTGGACACAACTAGAACTTACGTTGCCGAGTGCTGGACGCAACTAGAACTTACGTTGCCGAGTGCTAGACACAACTACAACTTACGTTGCCGAATGCTGGACACAACTAGAACTTACGTTGCCGAGTGCTAGACACAACTAGAACTTACGTTGCCGGGTGCTGGACACAACTAGAACTTACGTTGCCGAGTGCTGGACACAACTAGAACTTACGTTGCCGAGTGCTGGATACAACTAGAACTTACGTTGCCTAGTGCTGGACACAACTAGAACTTACGTTGCCGAGTGCTGGATACAATTAGAACTTACGTTGCCGAGTGCTGGACACAACTAGAACTTACGTTGCCGAGTGCTGGACACAACTAGAACTTACGTTGCCGAGTGCTGGACACAACTAGAACTTACGTTGCCGTGTGCTGGACACAACTAGAACTTACGTTGCCGGGTGCTGGACACAACTAGAACTTACGTTGCCGAGTGCTGGACACAACTAGAACATACGTTGCCGGGTGCTGGACACAACTAGAACTTACGTTGCCGAGTGCTGGACACAACTAGAACTTACGTTGCCGAGTGCTGGACACAACTAGAACATACGTTGCCGAGTGCTGGACACAACTAGAACTTACGTTGCCGGGTGCTGGACTCCAGTGTCGTTTCATCTGCTTGTAGATGTAGATTTAAATAAAAACTAACCCAAAGTTTGACACGGCAGCACAGGATCCGAAGCTCGTGCCCTTGCGCCCCTGCGCCCCTGCGCCCCTGCACCCCTGCGCCCCTGAGCCCCTGCACCCCTGCGCCCCTGCGCCCCTGAGCCCCTGAGCCCCTGCGCCCCTGCGCCCCTGCGCCCCTGCGCCACTGCGCTACAACGCGATACTATAGTGTTCTCTACCATTTGTTATCCCGTCCGACAGCCGTGATTCGTTTGTTAGGTTGACACGCGTCGGGTGATGAAAGACGTTGTGATCTAATCTAGGTAATTGCCGACCAGCGCCAGTGCCCACTGAAGCGTGGTGGTGCTGGCGGAAACGCGTGTATATAATACTCCGTTCTTGTCAGTGGTGGTCATGAGTGTGAAATGGCCCGTGAAACGATCCACCGGGGTCATTAAATGGTGTGTGTGTTCGCGCGCGCATGCGTGCGTGCTCTGCGTGTATAATGGTGTAACGGCAGAAGTAGATGGTATTGCGTGGGCGCGCGTTCAGATGGAATTGCATATTATTTTGCAACATTTTTGATGAAAACCTGTCGCCATTATGTCCCTTATACGTCATCGTCTCCACTTTGGAATAGGGTCAATCAAAGATCATCTTCCGAAGTGGGTGTATTGGTTGCTATATAGTATAACAACTCTGTTTTTTATTCACTGTCGTGCATGTATATATATATATATATATATATATATATATATATATATATATATATATATATATATATTTAACAAGATAAGATTTAACAAGATTGCCACCTAGAGATTCAACTGTAGATGGCAGGTGGACTTAGAAGCCATTTGGCTTATCGAGAGTCCATACAGAGTATCTACCTAAGTATACCCCGCCCTTCTTAGGTATATGTCGATTTTATTTTTTAAATATACTAACACTACTAGCACCTACACAATCAGCTGATAATCTGTCTCATCTGTTTATACTGTTCTTTGTGAAATGAAAATTTTCTAATATCCAGTCTACGCTTCTTTGCTACTGTAACTCCATGTCCTCTAGTCCTTCTCTTCCTTGACTGTGAAAAATATTTGTCAATATTTTCATACCCTTCAATATTTTAAACACTCAATCTGATCTCCTCTCAAATCTTCTGGCTTCTAGTGTTGTTAAACCACATCTTAGACGCATTTCATAACTACTATTCCTGTGTTTTGGTATCATTTTGGTTGTTCTCCTTTGTACTCTTTTTAGCATATCAATATCCTTCTTTCGATATGGCCTCCATGCTTGCATACAATATTCTAAGTGAGGCCTTATCTAACTGTTGTTTTATACAGCGGTATTATTAGTTCTTTTTTCTTTGTACACTATATATTTCGCTTAATTAATCCAAGAATTTGGTTTCCTTCGCTGCTGCAATTCCACACTGCTCTGATACCTTCATGTCAGCACCAATAGTTAACCCTAAGTCCTTTTCCTTTAAGGTAGTATTTAGTACAGTATCACCCATTGTATATTGTGCATCTTCATTCCCATGCCCTGTGTGGAGGCACCTACACTTTCCAAAATTAAACAGCATTTGCCACTTCTCAGACCATTCTATCAACTTAATAAGATCATCCTTGTAAATGCTGTCTATCTGCATCACTTTTAATTTTTCTAAACACTTTTGTGTCGTCCACAAACTTCAACACCTTGCTTGTTATGTTATGTCATCATCCAAATCATTGATATATATTAAGAATAAAATAGGTCCTAGTACTGATCCCTGCGGTACTCAAACCAGTTTAAAACCTCCCCATCAACTACTACTCTTTGTCTCTACCAATAAGCCATTTTTCTAACCAGTTGATCATTCCATTTCCTATGCCATGGGCCTTTAGTTTAAGTAGTAGTCTTTGGTGTGGCACTTTGTCAAAGGATTTTTTAAAATCTAAGTAGATTATATCTACTGGTGATCCCTCATCTAGCCACTAGACATCTTCAAAAACATAATATATTTGTTAAGCATGACCTTCGTTTTTAAAAACCCATGTTGAGATAGCTTATCAATTTATTTTTAACAAGAAAATCAAACAGGTGATCTTTAATTAGTCTTTCTAGTAGTTTGCACATCACCGATGTTAAACTCACTTGTCTATAGTTCTCTGACTTGTTTTCGAACCTTTTTAAATATAATGTTTGCTTTTTTCCATTCTAACGGAACTATTCCCTCCTCTACTGACAAATTGAACACTTTGCAAGCGGTATGCGGATTTGTTCTACAATTTCCATTAGTAACTTGGGAGGAATCCCATCCACCCAGGTGATTTATTATCCTTCATATCTCTTATCCTACCATTGTTGGGGTTACAATTAGTTGTCCTAAATAGTCAAACTCTCTCCTTTCGAACTTAGTCTCAAGTAATGGTAATATACTAATATCTTTCCTGGTAAAACACCGAACTAAAGTACTCATTTAGGTTTTCTGCCATTAAGAATCCCTCTATATGTTTCCATCAATACCTTCTAGAGGACCGACCTTTATCCTGAACTTTCTGTTTACTTCGAACATACGTATAAAACTTTGCTGTCATGTTTTATATTAAAAGCTATTTTTTTACTGGGAGCTTCTCTTGAATTTCTAATTTCAGCTGTAGCTTGATTAAGTGCTTTTTTATAAATGCTATAGTCTTCACTTCCTGTATGTCTATATGTCTTCCACATCATTTGCTTGTACTTGATTTTTCTAATGGCTTCCTTCAGGTGTTTCTTCTTTGACCGTTTCTCCTGTTTTCAAAGGGACAAATTTGTCAACGACGCAGTCAATTTCACTCTCTAAAATATTCCAGCAATCTGTTGCTGTCTTATTCTTCAGTGTGTTATTCAAGTCTATCTTTGCTAAATATTCCTCATGTCCTTATATCTTCCTTTTGTGACATTTATTCCTGTACCTTATTTTTCTATTCCGTTTCTCCCTTTATTTGATGATTAAATGTATCTGGTTGTGATCACTAGACCCCAGTAGTGGCTCACACATCTTGACATTATCAACAAATTCCTTCTGTGAGCTCAATACTATGTCTAACACGTTCTCTCGCCCCTGGTTGCTTCTAACACATGTTAAAAAGGAAACTATCTTGTACTAAATTTAAAAACTCTTGATCCTCTCTCCTGGGACTCTGTAGAGATGTCCACTGTATATGCCTATGGTTATCCCCCATAATAGTACAGTCCCGTTTACTCACTTCTTCTTTGATAGCGTTATGTATTTTTTCATTCTCTTTCCATGCTTATGTTTGGACTCCAATACACTAACCCAACAGTTAATGTTGGATTTTCCTGTAACTATGCAAAATACACCAGATAGCCAAGAGTCTTGGCTTTTTCTAATTTTACTTCATAAGCTTGGATGGATTCTTTAATATATGAAATAACTCCGCCTCCCCTTCTTCCTTATCTATCTTTCCTAAACATTAAATACCCTCATTCCTTATTCGGCATCTGATATATCGGCGTGGCCCAAGATTCAGTTATACCTATTATGTGAGGGTCAATATCTTCTACTATAATGTTTAGTTCATTTTTTTTGTTTACTATGCTCCTTGCATTTAAACAAACACA